>JAQFXU010001928.1:0-24290 GCA_034693705.1 Spatulosminthurus flaviceps | reverse complement strand
AAACAGCCACTAACCCTCAAAAAGTGGTGAGTTTAGTGCCGAATTTAGTGTTAGTGAGGTTTTATGAATACGGCCCTAAGTCTTCTATTTCAACGAATTTTTCTAATTATTGTAATTCTAAGGGAGGCATTTAAATTTTTACCCCCATTATGGCCCCATTATCGTGTACAATATAGCTTGACGTATAAATTCACTTAAAGTTGATTTTCATGAGTTCAACTAATTTTCGGAGAAATCATTTGGTAACGGAAAAATGCTAAAGTCAATTTCAGCACGGCTTTTATGAAAAAATGTTTTGCTCTTTTGCTCATGGCTTTAATATTTACGAAAGCTTAATTTGAATATTTTAGAACTTTGCGTAGTTCAATGATTTCGTACTAAGTTTTGTAGGCCAAAACAGTTTTGAGTAATTGGGAATTAGAATATTGTAGTTCATAGAAACATTACAGCGGTTTCTGGGCAACAAGGTTCCAAACTTGTGCTCGTGTCAGCGTTTAGTGGAAAATCTTACAAATACGCAGAAAGGTTGTCTCCTTTGTCAAATCATTGACTCTAAAAACCAACCTAATTTTCCATTCCATTTTGGTCAAAGTCGACGACATGTTATAAAAACCAATCTAAATCTCCATTACATAGAATCATTCATAATATAATGTGGGCTGAATAAAGGCAAATGACAAAAAAATGATTTATTTTTAATGAGCTCAATTGCTGTAGCCTGTAGCATTTCTCATACTGCAGGAATTTCATGGACTTTTTGAATTTTATTGGCTATGCTAGGAAAGTTGAGAGGAAACATATCAAAACATTCGAATAAAATTCTCACTCGGATGATAGACAAGCAACCAATTGCTCTCAAGGTTTGGCCTCTGCGCGTCTATCTTTACAGATGAAATGTAATCTGTGTCTTTTTGTCTCAACTTTTCCATAACTAAGAACACACATCTCTGCATTTGATTTGTGTCGCTGCTAATTAAAGTCCCGGATTGATATTCATTAATAAAGAATAAATTATTCTTCTTAACAGAAGAAAAAATAATAGGGCACTACTACCAGCAACAATTGATTTTCTCATTTTTTTGTGGAGTTAGGAAATTTTTCACCTTTGTTTCATTTAGGCATTTGGAATTTTTATTTTAAGGCCTTATAGTTAGGAACAAGGACTTGTTGAATCACCATTTCCGGGGCTCCTAAAGCTGTTGTTGGAAAATTGTAAGCCCCTTCTGTTTTTATAGTACATTAGTTGTTCGATATTTGATATTCATGGAACTCATTTCACTCCAGTGTATAATATTTTGACTGGTCGAGTAATTGAGAGGCTTCCGACTTCCCGCAAAATCGTGTTCCAAAAGCTCAAAAATTCATTTGAGTCACTTCGATCAAAGTATTTCTTGTGAAACTTTTTACGTGATATGAGAAATATTCTGATACGTGAGCCCTAGGTCATGCTAAATGTGTCGGAGCGAATATCTTTTCTTATGCAGTGTGAAAAATCATTTGAGCTTTATACATAAATTTACCTCATCCTCTTTATTCCTAGTTGAACAATAAGTAAAACAAAAAATAACAATTTCCTTAAAAGGCTCAAACTCACGTAAATTTTAATCAAGAAGCTGACAATTTCTCGTGTAAATTAAAATATACTTGAAATTATTGATTGAGCTTTTAAGTGTGATGAAGAAACGAGGGACAAATATTTGATTTTTGTAAACATTTGATAGATGGCGCGGCGGTTAGAGTCAATAATTAAATTCAAGATGCTCCGCGAACAATATATTTCCCTTTTAACAAGAATTATTAGAATTTTCATGTCAATGCTCATCCCACAACGAGAGGAATCAAAGGTGTTGATGAGCAGAGATCACGTGATATTCTTAGAAATAATTTGCTCGCCCATGGTACGAAAATACATTTACAAGGGATTCATTTGGAATTCCTACCTTGGCTTCATGCCCTACGAATAGAGGCCAGACGAGAAATTTTTCGTTGCAACTCAATCAGTGTGGAGGAAATCCCTGTGGTTTCTAAATGTGTTGTCATTTGTCATCCTGGAATTATTCCTTACACCATGCAATGTATTCGTTTAGGAGAAAATGAGGATTTCAAGGGGATTCGACCTCTCATAGTATTCTTGCTAATGGTTACTACCCTCACTTTATCCCTTCACTTGGGGAGTTTTCTCACCTACCAAGACTATCCTGCCTTTGTGAAAATGACCAACTTGTTTCTTGTCAAGTTTCAACGTAAATTTGTAGCTTTCTATTTCATGAATGACATTTTTATATCGATGAGACGACTGGCATTGAGTCCTGCTTTTGTAATAATTTGCAGAAAGATACGGAAGAAAAACATTTCCAAGGCGGAAATTCCTTTGGATATTTGATGACTTTCCTGGGTTTATTATGGTTTTCGGATATTGGGTAGCAGCCCTTAATGTACTTTCATTGGTAGCACTTTCTTTTCTCAGTCCGGAACTTCTAATCAGCGTAACGGGTATTACAGTGGAATCGGGAGTATTTTATTGGGTATATTCAATAGCTGCAGCAGTTTCCGCGGGCTACGTGGCCGTATCTGTTGGTGGGATTTACATGATAATGGGCCCACCCTTGGCGGTAGTCTTGTATGAGTCGCTGGAAATTCTCAACGAGATGAGGCAAGTTGTTTTTGTAGCACCGCTCATGACAAACAACACACTAAATACCTAAATTAACACATAACTACTGTCCTTTCATCGAGTTGTGACACTTTTACAATTTGACGTCACAGTTTACCTGAGTTATTGCTACGTACTATTGGCTAAACCGAGTAAAAATTTGAATGCAGCCAATCGTTGCCATTAAAAGCTGTGACGTAAGTAACGGCCAAGTGTCACAACTCGATGAAAGGATAGTATTTTAGCGGTAACTTCTGTTGCGTATTTCTTTGCGTACTAGGTGGATAGTTATGGAGCATTTCAAATATCCTGATTTTGTCTTTACAGTTTGAAGGGTCGCGTACACCGGACATTGCCAAAGCTTCGGATGCGAGACACATTTATCAAAATGTACAGACAGCTCATGGTGCTATGGCATCAACTACGAGCTTTCTACAGTCCCGTAATATTTCCAGCCTTACAAGTTGCCATTTTAGGGCTTGGAATTTACTCCCTCTATTGTTGTATTAGGCTCGAAGGGTTATTACGCGTGCTCATGGGTGGGTGTTGTGTCAACATTGCAGTATTTGGTGGAGCATTATTTTCCATACTTGGTCGTTTCAATGATGTTTCAAGTAGTTTGCTACTATCGTGGAGAGTGAAGGGAAGATCTAAGTATTTTCGGAAATCCCTGCGTACTTTGCGGGTTCTGCGGTTTTACATTGGAAGTGAATACTACATTGATAGGAGACTAGTGGTTACCATGTTGTCCATTGTTGTTGAGAACACTGTGAGTTTGCTCATGATTTAACGAGAGGTGTGTGTATATTTTCCAAATGCTCCAGTTTGAAGAGTACGAGTGGGCGATTCCATCCGAACGAAGATGGGGAAGAAGTCGACTTTGACCTCCCGCTTGAGTTAAAGGAATGTCTGGTAAGCTTTACAATCTGTGTTCTCAAGACAAGGTGGGGCGAGTTAAACAACGCGAAGCATTTGTTCCTCTTTGATGGGATTTTTTCAAGAAAATCCAATTATTGTCTTAATTTAATAACGACCTCAGTGAAAAACCTTGTAACCCGCTTTTATCGTATTTGTGTACCGCCTACCGAGACCAGAGCCAATGAAAAATGGATGTGGGTAAGGCCACGTCACTCCACTGATGATGGGCAGATAAAAATAACCCGTCCGTTGTACGACATATATGCATAATAAATACGTTCAAACAGCTTCAAAGTTCTCTCAAATTAACGTTTACATGTAAAGTTCCTCTTTTCCATCATGCTATCATTTAGCATTGGCTATTGTAACTATACTTGATTGACTTGATGTATGTACTATAAAAAAAAGTCTATTAATAATAACCTTTTAAGTAGTGAGTGGACTTCTCCTGTATAATAATGATATGTCAAATGACTCTATGTATGAAACGCAAATAAACTAAAAAAAATATGTACGTAATAAATATTTACTATACGCCTAAATTGATAGTACGTACAATTTTTGACAAGCAACGAGTGTCGAGTTTTAAAGCAGCAACAACAGCTTTCCTTGAGTACTTTTTACCTGATATATTTTCAGCTCTGTGACGAATAATATGCATTAATTAGAATACGCGTGTATGTAAAAAGAGAAGGGGACGTGGAACTGTTTTAATCCCTTTTGAAACATTAGGAAGCGTATTTTTAGATTGTTAAATACCCTATTTTTGAAGTAGCTCGAAGTTCAGAATGTAATTTTAAGGCCTAAGTTTAACTTATATATTTGTTACTTATATAAACAACATGCATGGCTTGATTGAATTCTACTACCAGTGACTCGTACACACACTGATTTTGACAAACTGGCTGCGACTTTTTGACTGACTGACTGATTTTGGTCTAAATAATTGTGAACTTGTTTTTTGCTTAAAAAACATTATACCTTATTCTTAGTGGTGGATCTTGAGAACAGGAGGATTGGAAATTTTTTCTTGAAACTTTTATTTGATACCGAAACCAATTGCGACTGTAAATTATCAAGATTTGGATTACCCGCGTACAAAATGTAAGTTCTTTCAACAATAACCCTGTTTTTGAGTCAACTCTTTTTAGGTGAATTTATTTTTGCTAAATTTGCTATAGGGCGACTTGGATGATTGACATACGATCCGAATTAAAAGGAATCACAAGGACTTTGAAGGAGCTCAAGGATGAGAATTCAATGCTGCGGAAGGAAATTTTAGAGATTCGAAATAATTCTTCGAGGAGCAGCTGTGATAATTGTGCGGGAATTATGAAAACGGAGACTCTGTGTGACATGATGGGAAGGATTGAGCTTGAGGTGGGAAAGATCAAAGAAGCAATTAAAGTTGATAGGACAGATAATTTTGATGTTCAGTTTGGGGGAAATGGTCGTGGTCAAGTCACCTTTGAAGAGAAAGATGAATCGAACTGTAGCGAGATTTTTGAGGAGTCAACGGATAGTTTTGAGAAATCAACGAAGGAGATTGTTACTACTTTACAAGGTAGAGTAAATAATCTGAGCAAAGTATTAAAATATTTAAGAAGTTCAAGTTCAAAGTTTCCTCCGCAGTTTATGATACAATTTATTATTCATCCGCAGAATCAGTGGAGACACAGAAGCCAGTTTGGATTCGCACGAAAAAGGAGGAAGATCGAAGGCTCCTGGCTCGGCTGAGTAAATTAAAGCTACGAGAGGAAATGCCTTGGGATGGGTCCACACTTGCCAGAACAACGGTTGAGTCAATAAGTTCGTCAATTAAGATAACAGAACATGTGGCATCATCAATTGTCCTCATAATTTGTAAGTAATTATTTTTCCAGGATTTAATTTTACATACTGTGCAAATTCGAAAGACTTGAGGCCACTGAACTGTGTAAAGCTTGCATATTTGAAATCCGTTAATTTTTACAATTTCAGCCAATCATTTGCCTTTGGCAATCAAATCAATTGAAGAATTTGGAATGTCGGGGAGGAGAACTCGTGGTCCATCGGAAATCAGAAGTCAAATGAGGGAAGCTTTTTCGTTGGAGGGTAACTCGTAAGTGATCAAATGAATTTCCCCTTAACAGTTGCTCTCACTTTTCCTGTCAATTTACTGAAACTGCAGTTGCATGTATCTAAAAATCCATTGAAAAACTATTTCAGAATTGGATGTTCATTCTTGTACGCGTTCAAAATCAGCGCATCTCTCAAGTTGGTTGTGTGCTCCGAAACGCTGAATGATGGTTCGATAATTTTGGAAGCTGGATTTACTCCGCTTGACATTCCCTTGGACTACTCCCTCATTTCCACACTGGAACTAAACGCACATTTTCCCCCTGGTTGTTTTTCGGTAACAACAGCATAACCAAGTTTTAAAAGTAAAATTCATTTGAGATGTTACATGGTTTTCAGGGGTTAATTTAAGGCTCTGCTTTCTGTGTGATTTATTTTCAGACTGGTGGTTGGCTAAATGAGACAGGGGCAAAATGCTTAATTTCTAAAGGGGATTATTTAGCACACATAACTATGACATCCGGGCCAAAATCAATTGTTCGAGTGGGAATTTGGGAAGACACTAGTGTTCGCCCTCATCCTACAGTGGAAAGCATGATTAGGAATGGAAAAAGTGTGGGAGATGTGGCGGTGGTGGATTATTTGAATCAGAGTTTAAATCCAATTGAAAATCTCACGCTCCTTCCGGTCGCATGCGTGGTGGAAATAGGTAAGGGTAGAAATGTTTTTTGATGAGCGGTGCAAATGATAATAATATTAAAATGTGATAATACTTCTTGCAGTGAACGGCTTGGAGATTTCGCTCAAGAATGGACAAATTTTCATGCGTCAATCCAACTGTAATGTCTGTCTGCCAAAGGAAGTGGGTGGCTTCACACGAGAAATGTTTTCTGCAGCGCATGAGTCGTAAGCTGATTTTTCCCATGTCCTTTTACAATTAGTTGTTTAAACAATATTTTGGTTGAGATAAGTCTGCATGTCACATTGGTGTTTCTATAGAATGGCTGTAGGAATATTTTCTTACGAGATCGAGGAAACGGATTTGAAGATCTTAATCGCTTTCAAATGTAAAGATGGTGAGAACAATTCTTTTTCCACATCCATCGTTGAGCGCGAGATCCAACTTAATGAAGAATCAATGCAGAAACTTTTGAACCCGTCAACTTGGAAAACTTTAGAGTCCATGAGATACGCTGAGGTGGGTGAAAAACTCAATATTCTAAGCCTTTTGAACTTATTTTCACATTAAAAAGGATTTTTATGTGTACTATACGTATATGTTTTCACAGGCTGAAGACGGGGAGCAGCTGGTTTTGGCACGTAACGTTCGTGTGACTGCGAGCATGAGCAGCGGGAAAATATCGACTCTGAAAATTTTTGTATTTTGCATTTAAGGCTTTGCCCCTATAGTTTTACCATTCCTTAAATTCTTTTCCTATACCTAAAAATATTTTTCCTAGCTAATAACTAGTAATAATTTATTAAAAGCTCACATAATGAAACTCCACTGGATCGGCAGTCTTCCTCAGGTGGCTGTGTCCAATCTACGTAATTATGGAAAATGGGTGCTGAAGCAAAATTTTGGTGGTAGGGATTTCAAAATATTCTTTCATCTTTTTACTGTCCCTAGCTGGAGATTTTGTGACAAGAATAATAATTGACATTTTTATGGATCCTAAAAAACTGAGGGTATGAGGAAGTACTTATTACATAGGAAAACAGGAAAGAATATGAACAACACAAATGATTTGTATCATTTGTATGTTTATTCCTTGAAGTTATTGTATATTCATTCCTCCCGTGTTATTATTAATGCTTTAGCGGGAGTCTATTCCTACTATTTAAAGTGTTTTAATAAAACAAGGTATTGGACACATTTTTATATGGGTGTATTTATATGTGTATTTAACTGCATCCCCATGTTTGTATAGAAGTCTCCTATACACGATTACTCGTATAAATAGGACTGGGCTCAAGTCAAAATGATGCCATAGGAATATTTTGAGACGATAAAAATTCAAATACTAACACAAGCGAAAATACAAGTCGAATTTTATAATAATAATAGATTAATAATAATTGATTTATTGTCACTATCGCACACACAATTATTATTACAACGCTATTATCGCTTAACGGTAACAAATTCACTACGACTAACAATAAGCAGTAAACAACTTCTGTTTAAGAATAAAGGAGTAATAATTGAAAATTGCAGACCTAATTCATATTATTGTTATCAAGTTAATCCTATTCAGCTTCATTCAATGGATTAAGTTGCCTAATTATGCTCGGTATTGCCGAGTTGTAATACCTACATCGTTTACACGTGACTTCCCCTTGTCAAATCTTGAAATAATAGTATTTAGTTTGGGTGATCTTACAATGAGAATTGAGCCTGAATTTCTACTACACTAGATTTTCTTCCCCATAATTACGGATACTCAAATATTAAGTAGTAGTGGTACCATACTATATACTAAATACATAGGTAACTAATAACAGTAACTACATAGGAAGGAAAATACAACAATCCGGGATTTGCCCTGAATGCAACATTACTTTATTCAATGAGTCTAAATCAGTCAATTCCAGTTCGGCTTCATGCCGGGATGGAGTGGGCATTCATGGAATCAATCTCCGAGTTTCCACTTGAATTTCTTACGGCGTGGCTTGCCACCATTCTTCAAGTTCCCACACGGTGCCGACGACGGCTCAAGATTTTTGATGATCGCTGTAAAATTATAAAGTAGATTAGCACTGTACTTTCATTTACAAATAGAAACCTTTCAATCCTCCAGTTTTTGCAATTTCTTTTGCACTCCAAGGTGTCCAGATTTCGGGAAATTATAAACTCGTGTTTCATATATGATTGGTTACCTTTGGAATATCTTGAATAACTTTCAATTTTCGCGGTCACTTTCAAGTCTGGAAGAAGACTAAAGCCGAATTCATGGGCTACGGGGGACAATCGTATGGAGGTACCTGTACCTCCAACCCCGACCCGATAATCAGGGTCCTCAAGGACCAACTCCATTTCTTTTAATTCTGAAAAAAGAATTAAAACTTTGTCCTTATCTCATCAGAATTAATTTTACCAATCACCCTGTAGTGATAACTATAAGTTTTCATTTTCATGTTCCAAACATTTTTATATACCTTTCAATTTGGAAATGAGGGATTTATCTTTGAATCCTTGAATCTGCTCTTGAGTGTAAAATTTCCTTGTAAACGGGTCCCCAAGTTGGTCAATAACGTGTTCAGGGAGACCAGTAAAAGCGTGATCTAGTCTCAACATCCTACCCTTTCTCCATCTCTCTTTATGGCACTCGTAACCAATCATAAATGACAGCGATGCTAGCTGGGGCCAACAATTGGGTATTTGTTTCAACAAATTGGGTATTTGGGTTGAAGGACAACGAATTCCCAATCCCTGTATGGACGGAAAGAATTTCCGCAACAAAGGCAAGCTGAATTCTTCCAGAAGTCCAACATTCAAGTGAATAATTTGGGAACCCCATGGGAGAATTTTGCTTTCGGGAAAATTGTTTACAATGTATTCTACACTCGCCTTCCACAAACAAAGATTAGTCACATTTGGGAATTTGTCCGTGAGTGACATTTCCGGAGGAAAAAAACCGCCAGGTACAAGATTGCGTTGTTCCAATTCCAGAGTTTTTAGCTCTTTCAATGTAGGAAAATGTTGAACTTCTTCAGGCTTTACAGATGTGATGAGAAGACTTTTCAAGCTTTCTTGGCTGCTTTGCAAGATAGAGAACAAGTAGGGATTGATGGGTTCATGTTCAACCATTCTTTCCGGCTTCAACCGAAGTGAGGTCAACTTTGGCCTCAATCCTGCCAATTTCTCATATGATGCCACAAGTTTCTCTCCGAGTACGAAAAATTGACTGCCAAAGTGAGAGTATGACTTCACAACTTCAGCGTTTTGAGCAAAAACTATTTGATTGACCAATTCAATAGGAAAATTTTCAATCTCCTCCAAACGTTCAAATGTTTTCAGCATGGTTTCCATAGTTAGAGCATTGGATTCCAACTCCTGCCCAAATGTAATTTTCCGTAGCTTTTTATGCTTAACTTGAGATGACTCTGGGTAAAAATACTGATTTTCAGTGGAGGTTGTTGAAATCTCGAGACGGAGACGAGAGCAGTGCAATTTCTTGAGGTTCGGAAAATTCCTTACCATCAGCTTGCAAAAGTCCACCACGCTCATCTTGATGAAGTTTAGAGTGAGGCCCAGTACAAAAATGCCGAATTTTGAAATGAAGTTCATTATTTCGTCCTCTTCGATGTCGACGTCACTTGAAATCTCAAGGGTGATGGATATTTTCTCTGTGAGTAAAACCTTCTCCAACCTTTGAGTGATATCCTTCAAATTTGACACATACTCCGTGAATCTCTTTCGGTTGTAATGGGCCATCTCTCTCACTTGACCGATGTTGTAAAGAGGAGTCCGAGGATTCTCTCTAGGAACATCACTGGTGTCAAGTTTGATGTCAAAGTGTGTCAAAATCAATGGATCAGCAACTATTCTCCAGCACTTGTTCACGTTAGAGCAAGTTTCCAGATCTCGATCGTCCAGAAATGTAAAAATATGTCTAAGGATCTGAAAATATCATCAATTTCCGAAAGGATTAATACATGGGATCACAGAGTCAGAGGGCATTAAAATGGTTTGGAATGATAAAAGTGCAAATATTTGATCCAAACATTTTAGGATAGGATCAGAGATTTTATAACTTCCCCCACTGAAACTTCGGGTACCTCAGCAGAAAGACTGACTTTACTCTATCCCAATTTCTCCAGCAAATCAGTGTCAAAATATTTTTGTAGACAACACACACAATAATGCAAATTCACTGTTTTAATTTGCTATCGTATTGGTGTGATTAGGTCTAATTGGGCTGGTTTTTGTCAAAATAAAAATATCATTGATTGCTTCTAGATCTACTGAATTGGGTGAATAAAAAATCGGGATGGAAAAAGTATTACGGGTCTCAATAATTCGAAGACAGGATCTTAGAATTGAGAATACCTTTTTTGAATAGAAACTTTTTGGGAAGGATTAGGATGGATTAAAATTTGAGGGCAACGGAAAATTTTTGAAAGGAATGAATATAGTAAAGAAAATATTTGAACTGGCACGAAGTTTACACAATAATTGTAATAACAATGGAAAATTTTCCTTACCGTAAAGTTGGAAAGTGGGTCCTCAACGAACTCAAGATTTTGTGAATTGGTGGAAGCTTGGAAGGCTGAAGAGTCCGACCCGTTCGCTACAGTTGGATCAGAATTGAGATTGGGATTCTGTTCCACAGAATTGCATCTCCTTCGCTTACGACTTCGCTCCTCTTCAGTAGGTTCCATGTTCAATAAAATCTGCTGCTAGTCCTGAAATATGAAATAATTATTTATTTATTTCTGCCTAAATTAAAACTAAATTGTGTATAATTCCAAGCTTTAACTTTTCAATGGCAATTGGGAAACCAATTTTTTACACACCAATAGAAAATATGAACAAATGAAACAGTTTTCATTTAGAATTTACTGGAAAATTTTAAATATGTAAAATTATTTGTTTTTACTTACTCTCGCCGTTATCATACCTTATCGCCCTGCGAAATTAATAGCTCGCACAAGAATTTTGTATACGAAGATTAGATTCTTTAAAATAACACTTTTCATATAAACAAAAATGACAAAATAATTTTCCTTTCAAAGAATAAGCTGAAATAAATTAGGAGCCCCAACTTGAATGTGATTATCAATGTGATCCTATAGGATCCATTCCATGGCTAGGTTCCCTCTAAATTCAACCATTTCGCGGTTGAATCCAAAATCCTATACCCAATCACTGTGAGGATTTTTTTCTCCCTCGCTTTTCTCTCATGAGTCATGAGGCGGTCGTCGGTAGCTTCCCACACTCCCCTAACCACTGATGCCAGCCGTGACGAGGGATGGAGTTCACGCCTCAGCCCAGAGATGGGAATCCAACAAAAAATATCTCGAAATAGGTACTTCCAAACCTATAGCAATTAAGTGGCTTGCCACGTGCCAAATAGCGTTGTGCGGGGTGCATTAGCTGTGCTTTCAAGCACCAAAAAATTCCATGGAATGGCGGACGCTTTTTAACATATCCATACTGCCTCTAAAGCTAACGTACTTACTATGAGCACGCCGAATCCTATCGACATCAATTTGGAAAATCACATATATATCCAAATTGAATTGAGCCACGTAAGTAAATCTTTTGCTCCACATCTTACTAATAAGGGTCGGCACGGACCGGATACAAGTAGGATAGAAATCAATATTATGCTACCCGAAAAATTGCGGGTAGGATAGGATATTTTTTAATTTTAATCCGGATTTTGGGGCCTTGTCCAACCTACGTAAATATAGAAACTATGGGTGCTGAAACAAAATTTTGGTAATAGGGGTTTTGAAATAGTTTTTTATTTTTTTCAATGTCCAGCTGTTACAAATAAAGTGTGCGTGTGCCTGGAAATTTTGAAAGAAATTATATCAATAAAATATTAGTGAAACATATATAGTTCAAATTGTACATTCTCATGCCTCATGTGAATTTAAATCCAAATATGTTTATTAATTTCATTTTAGTCACATATTATTTACAACATTTTTGTTCACGTGATTAATGTTGAAAAAGTAGAAAGAAAACGAGGGGAAAAAGTTATTAATGGTCATTTTTGCAACCCACGGTCTGGAGGCCTCTGACCGTAGCCGTTACTATTTACAAAACTATAGCACTCTTCATCTATCAATTGTCAATACGAACATAATTTTTTGTAACCATACAAATACAAACAAGTCGAACTTAATAATAGTAATATTAACTGATTGATTGTCACTGACGCATACACAATTATTATAAAAATCCCATTATTGCTTATTAAAGGAGTCTGATTCAGTCAATCCCAGTTAAACTCCATTCCGGGATGGAGTTGCACATTCATATGAAAGCATTCGAACGCAAAAAGGGGTTCTTGTGCGAGGATTCCTCATAGATAGGGTTAACCATTGAAACTTTGTAATATTGATTTGAATAAAGGCTTAAGATGGTTGACAACTCTGTTAGACCTTCGGGTATGAATCGGAGTATAAACCCCACTTTTTATGCATTAACCCTGCTGGTCACCTGGCTACGCGTGTCTCCTAGTTCCCACTTGGTGGCAACGGCTCAACATGTTTGATGATTGCTGAAAAAATATAAAGTTCATTAGAACTGTTGACCTCCTTTCAATTCGAAATACATAGACACTTCTCAATCCCCAAGCTTGGCACATTCCCTATAACTCTTTATTACCTTTGGAAAATCTGGAGTAGCTTTCAATTTTTACAGTCACTTCCAATTCTGGCAGAAGACTGAAACCAAATTCATGGGCTACTGGAGACAATCCTATGAAGTGTCCTGCACCTCCAGCTCCGACCCGGTAATCCGATCCTTCAAGGACCAACTCCAATTCTTTTAGATCTGGAACAAAACAACGGAATTAAAACTCATGACCATTAATTTTCCAATCATCTTGGGATAACAACTATAAGTGTTCAATTTCCAGCCATTTTTATACCTTTCAATTTGGAAATGAGAGATCGATCTTTAAGTCCTTGAATCTCCTTTTGAGTGTAAATATTCTTTATAAGCGGGTCCCCAAGTTGGTCAATAACGTGTTCAGGGAGACCAGTAAAAGCGTGGTCTAGTCTCAAAATCCTCCCCTTTATCCATTTCTGTTGATGGCACTCCGGACCAATCATGAAGGAAAGGAATTTTAATTGGGGCCAACCACGTGGTAATTTTTCCAGCATTAAGAGTATTTCGTTTGCCATGCAACGAATTTCGAATCCCAGAATGGACGGAAAGAGTCTCATCAACAACGGCAAGTCCCAGTGGTCCAGAAGTTCAACATTTAAATGATTTATTTGGGCACCCCATGGGATAATTTTGTTTTCAGGAAAATTTTGTAGAATGTATTTTGCAGTTGTCTTCCACAAACAAAGTTTGGTGACATTCGGGAATTTTTCCGTGAGTGACATTTCCGGAGGGAAAAATCCGCCAGGTACAACATTGCGTTGTTCCAATTCCAGCGTTTTTAGCTCTTTCAACGCAGGAATATATTGAACTTCCTCAGGTTCAATAGGTTGGATGAGAAGACTCTTCAAGCTTTCTTGGCTGCTTTGCAAGATAGAGAACAAGTAGGGATTGATGAGTTCATGTTCAACCATTCTTTCCGGCTTCAATCGAAGTGAGGTCAACTTTGGCTTCAATCCTGCCAATTTCTCATATGATGCCAAAAGTTTCTCTCCGAGTACGAAAAATTGACTGCCAAAGTGAGAGTATGACTTCACAACTTCAGCGTTTTGAGCAAAAATTATTTGATTGACCAATTCAATAGGAAAATTTTCAATCTCCTCCAAATGTTCAAATGTTTTCAGCATGGTTTCCATAGTTAAATCATTGGAATCGAAGTCCCGCCCAAATGTAATTTTCCGTAGCTTTTTATGCTTAACTTGAGATGACTCTGGGTAAAAATATTGATTTTCAGTGGAGTTTCTTGAAATCTCGAGACGGAGATGGGAGCAGTGCAATTTCTTGAGATTCGGAAAATTCCTGACTATCAGCTTGCAAAAGTCCACCACGCTCATCTTGATGAAGTTTAAAGTAAGGTCCAGTACAAAGGTGCCGAATTTTGAAATGAAGTTCATTACTTCGTCCTCTTCGATTTCGACGTCGAGTGACATCTCAAGGGTGATGGATATTTTCTCCGCGAGTAAAACCTTCTCCAACCTTTCAGTGACTTGGGCAAAATTTGATACGTACTCGGTGAATCTCTTGTGGTTGTAGTGAGCCATCTCTTTTACTTGTACAATGTTGTAAGGAGGAGCAGAATCATGTAATCTTCGAGAAGCGCTGGTGTCTAGTTTGATGTCAAAGTGGGTCAAAATGAATGGATCAGCAGTTTTTCTCCAGAACCGGCACACGTTAGAGCAAGTCTCCAAATCTCTATCATCCAGAAATGTAAAAATGTGTCTGAGGACCTAAAAACGCAAGGGATTTTATCAATTTTATACTAACTTGATGATCAATTGTGACAAGCATTTTTTTCTATGTCTTCGACAAATCAGTTTTAACAAATATTATTGGTAGACCACGCAATGTAAATTAACTGTTTTAATTCGCTCTAATATTTGTCGAATCGGGGTGGTTAAAATAAAAAAACAATGGTTGCATAGACCATTGGTATTGGGTACCAAATTGGGTGAATAAATTTTAACCCCGGCTTTGATAAAGTATAATGGGTGTAAAAAATTCAAAGAGAGGATCTTGGAATTCCTTTTTTGCATACAAACAACAAACTTGTTGGGACGGATTACAGATTAGGAGATTAAAATGTGGTGGTAACGTTAAATTTTTGACAGGACTGATTGCAGTAAAGAAATTATTTACACTGGGACGAACTTTACACAATTGTGACAACAACGGAAAATTTTCCTTACCGTAAAGTTGGAAAGTGGATCATCAAGAAACTCAAGATTTTGCGAATTGGTGGGTGTTTGTAAGGTTGAAGAGGCCGGCCCGTTCAGTACAGCTGGATCAAAATTGAGATTTAGATTCTGGTCCCCCGAAGCGCATCTCCTTAGCTTATGACTTCGCTCCTCTCCCGTTGGTTCCATGTTCAATAAAATCTACGGCTACTCCTGAAATATGAAATATTTATTTATTTATTTCTGCTTAAATTGAAAGTAAATTGAGCATAACTCCAAACTTTTAGTTTCCAATTGCAATTGGGAAACAAATGTTTTACACAACAATAGAAAATATGAGCGAATGAAAGCTTTCTCAATTATAATTTACAGGAAAATTTTAAACAAGTAATTATTAGTTATTACTGACTCCCGCTGTTATCATACCTTATCGTCCTGCGAAATTAGTAGTACGCACAAGAAAGGAACCAAGGAGAGGAAAAATTACGTATTTTGGATACGAAGATTAGACACAATAAAATAACACTTTTCATACAAACAAAAATGACAAAAAATTTCCTTTCAAAGAATAATAAAGCTGAAACAAATTAGGACCCGCAACTTGAATGTGATGATCAATGTTATCATATATATGTTTTACGGTTTACAAGTTTGCGGCGCTTCAAGTCTTACCGCTTCAAACTTTACGTCACTACTCAATGCTGCATAACCGAAGCAAGGATATCTCATCTGGGCAATCGTCTCCCTCTTGCAATGGGCCTATATACCCACGGGCCTGTATATATTACTTCCCCCGCACACGTATTGGGCTGAACAACCCCCGCCCCACCCCTGCGTAGCAGGGCTTTAATACTAGTCCTATATAGGATCCATTCCATGGCTAGGTTCCCTCTAAAGTTCAACCATTTCGCGGTTGATTCCAAAATCCAATAGTCCAATCACTGTTGAGCATTTTTTCTCCCTCGCTTTCCCTTCATGAGTCATGAGGCAGGCGTGTGAAGCTTTCCACACTCCCCATCACCACAATCACTAAAGGGAAGCCGTCACGATGGATGGGGTTAAAATGCCTCAGCCCAGAGATGATGGGACTTGAAGAAAAAGTTAGCTCGATTTAGGTACGCTTCCAACCCTATAGCAATTACGTGGCTTGCCACGGGCCAAATCTATACATTTTTTCAAACTTTTTGATTCAAACAATCTACTATCGCAATGCAGTTCCAATTTACTTTTTTTAGAATTAGGCCAACTTAAGTGTATTCATAAACCAGAAGCTGGAGTTTGCTTAGAATAATTGGGAAATTGTGAATGACTCGTATTTAATAAGCTTACAAAATCTCATTCATTCCAAGCACAGCCAATGCAATGGTAAAATTAATTATGTGGGGAGAACTGAGATGAGCCTCCTCTTCAGCGCACTGGACTCTGCTCAATGTGGAGTAAATGGGAGTAAATACGATTTCCAAGGCGCCGGGTATACGATCGTTGTTGCGAATATAGCTGAAGCTCCGGCCTTGGACCACCGAGATGATTTATTTGAAATCGGACTCGACAGCATTTAAACCCATGAAAGGCCTTGAAAATTCTTCCCATGCATTTGAAATTCAACTCATGGTTCTATACTTTCCAATGCTTTGCAAAAGTAATCCATGAAAAAGTAGAACTGGGGTAGTAAGACGAGCAATATACATATGGGAACTCGGAAGATTTATAGTTTGTCAAGGAGGGAAATATTTTTGGCATACTGAAGCATAATCGAATTTTATGGGCACTTTAAATCCTGCAAATATTTTTCTCATCACTACGGAAATAATACTACGATGAGCATTTCCACTGTAATCGTTTAGTAAAATTGTCGCTCCTTCCCTTCAGCTCGTCCATATTACGCTTAAGTGCGTCAAATTAAATTCTGCATAATTGCTTTAAACCTGAGCATTTATTTAATACATGATGATCTCTAATGATTAGTAACTTCGGAGCAAATACATCCCTTCTGACTTGTGGTCCGAGTGATTGTTCGCTTTCGAGTTACAAACCCAACACATTCGCCAACTTTCCTGGGTTTTTGTGTTGTGTGTCTCCACAAGAGTGAATGTCTTCATCCGCGATCTTGAACTTTTGCTCCATTTGACCTCCCAATTTCCAAGCTGCGTTGAGTTATCTCATACATGTCCAAGCCATTGCAATTTTATGGATTTATTTAAGCGTGTGTGGTAATTAAATGATAAAAATAAATGTTTGATGAGTATAGTTTTGCACGAAAGAAGAACCAAAGTTTGTTTCTTGGCTAAAAGCAACATTCCTTTGGGCAGGGCAATCACGAGCTAATGACAGAAATTGTGCTCATCTTCCTCGCGTCTTCCTTCAGTTCCTTTCCAATTTCAAAAGTGAAAAATTATTAATTTGAGGCAGTTTGGCATTTTGTACAAGTATTTCCCTAACATTTGAATACATGAGAGTTCACGTAAATATTTGGACGCCATAATTTTCAGAATGAACTTAACCCTTTGTCTACTTGAAAAGGGACTCCTTTTGTTTTTGCTCCTTTCCCCAGCAATATTGGTGCTATTTCCAAGGGAAACTCAGGGGAGTCATAGGAATGAAACGGATGGAAAAGAAGAGGATTCTGAGGGTGAGAATTTTGTTGGTTTCCATCGTAATAGTTCAGTTTAAAATTTTCCACGAAAATGAACTCCAACCGTGGTCAATATTTTCACCTAAAATTCACGTTCACATTCATCAAAATTTGTGGTACCATTTTGTGAGAAAGTTTGGGTCGGAGTGGGATTTCATTCCCGAATTGGCAAGTTTTAAAAAAATTGGGATTGCCCAAACTTTTTCTCAAAACATTTTGTGAGGGACATTTGAATTGGGGCCCCAAATTTTGACGTTATGTTCAACAGGTGGTTTTTCTTGTTTCCACACCTGCTGATTGACCCGGTGAATGTTTAAATTTTTATGTACTCCCAAAACAGAAAACGTGGTCTTTGAAAAATTTCCCATAAAATAAGGACAGAGTGACAGAGACTTGGTTGACTTGGTTTGTTGGCATACATTTTATGTGTGATAAGCTTGAATTTCCGTTAATCTTAAAATCAAAACTCAAACTTTAGAATCTGAAGAGATTGACAAAACAAAGCTCCCAGCAGAGTACCACGAAGGATTAATAAAAATTCTGCAGAAGCTTCATTCCTACGAAGAATTTATGAGGAAAATGAATGGAGCCCCGGAGAAGTTGAATGAGCTCTACGCTTTCTTGCCATTACTCCAGAAGCTCAGTAAGAAAAGGTTGGAAAGGTTGGAACAAGAGCGACTGGAGCAAGAGCGACTTGAACGAGAGCGACTTGAACGAGAGAGACTTGAACGAGAGCGACTTGAACGAGAGAGTTTAAAAGGTAAGAAATGTGAAAAGATATTTTCCCATTCAGTTGAGTTTAGAGAGAAAAAAGTATAAAACTTTTTTGCATTATTTTGATAACATTTAAAAGGCAAAATTATTAAATCTCCCCATGCCAAACTTTACACCGGTCCGAATTTCACGGGTAATAAAAAATAAACGTCACTGTTAAAATTATGTTGCTTAAAATTCTTTTCCGTTTTGAATGCTCACCGTACTTCTTTGAACAGGTAATTTTGAGATTTACGACTTCAATTCTACTTCGACTAGAAATGGATGTCACCAACTTCAAAATTATTCCAGACAAATCAAATCCATTGACACGGAGGGAACGTGTGTTCGCCTCTTTAGCGAATGCGGCTGCGCAGATTGGTCACAAGCATTTTACCCAGGGGTGGATGGAAATGCCATGGATTCCAAACTTGGAGGGGTTAAATGCATCGGCCCTTGCTCTCCCAATGAACTTGAAGAAGCGGAAATGGTAGGATCAGGCCCAGAGCGAACGTTTCAAAAACAGGAGGCTGGAGTTCCAGATCTCATCCAAGATTATTTAGGTTGGAACAATAAGACAGCCCTGACATGCTCCTCCACAAGTATCCGAGCCTATAATTTAGGAGATGGGGATAGAGTGGAGGGAGTGTACGCACGGATTTATCCCAAACACCTCCGGACTTCTGAAGAGGCAGAGCAAGTGAGAAATGCCGGTCTAAGCTTCAGCAGCTGACGATTCCAATTGGACGAAGGTCGGGAAGAAGTGGGATTCGCCATTCCGCTCGAGTTAGGGGGAGTTTCGGATCAACTTTACAACATTTTCCCTCAGGACAAGGCACGGGGAGCTGAATATCGCCAAGCGTTTGTCCCTGTTTTTAAGGAATATTTACAAAAAACCCCTCACGACTATGTCGCCTTACATTTGCGTTTCTTCTACGAAAATTCAACTG
Source organism: Spatulosminthurus flaviceps (assembly GCA_034693705.1). Classification (NCBI taxonomy): domain Eukaryota; kingdom Metazoa; phylum Arthropoda; class Collembola; order Symphypleona; family Sminthuridae; genus Spatulosminthurus; species Spatulosminthurus flaviceps. Next base: position 4,804 of record JAQFXU010001928.1, on the reverse strand, counting down.
CTACAAAGCCAAGAGGAATTTGGTATCGATACTATTCTGACGCATCAAGCTCAGGTTATCTTTTCAATTGAAGCAAAGTGAACGTGGAAGGACTAAAGAATGTCCAGGGAATAATTTTAGTTCAAATTCAAAACGCGGCCACCTCACCTACACGCCTTTTCATGGATCTACTCAGCAATTAAAAAAATTGTGATTTTATGTTGTTTAAATGTCGCGTTTTTTTAGAGCAATCCAAAAAAGGTCTGTGTACTGCACATGGAAAACAAAAAGTGCTACCGTTCCTCTCAACGTAGCAGTGAACTCATCCTATTAAAATAATTCCCTCTATTTTCCTATTTCCTATTTCATTATCATAGGGAGGGATCAGGTTGAAATTTGGCGGTTGCGGAGCTATTATTATGTGTAAAATGACGTCAAATATGCAATAATTGGGCTCTAAAGCTCATTGACTTCAGTCCCTGAAGAAACTTTATCACTTCACCACTTCCTGGAAAACAAGCGTTAAAGTTAATATTTATCTATTACAAGTGCTAGGAGGAAGTTCACTGAAAGGTCTCCCTCTCTCTTTGCCAAGCAATTATTAGAAAAATAGTGCTGGTGTTTTAATCCGTTCATTTCTATTATTGAGTATTTTCGCATTTCGGAAGTGGTCAATTATTTTTAAATAATTCAGCAATAATTATTATATGCTGTTTGTACAAACAAGTTTAAATTTTATGGAATCGAATCCGATGCCCATTTCAGCATTTTTGTACTTCCTACAATAACATTTTAATTGCTACCATTCCGCATATTTCCTACAGCCTTAAACGATTTGGGATTTGAAGTGCTATTATTACACTTAAAAACTAATGTCAACTCTTACTTCCAGGTTCTCACCTATTTTGTGAATGGGAAAATTACAAAACCTTGCTAAATGTAGAAACTGGAAAGAACTCATATCGTAGTGTTGCAAAACAATTTTTGGCTTCTCTAGAACGTTTTTTCTAAATAATAATCAACTTTTTATTACTTCACGTATAGCATCCATCGTAGCATTTTGAAGCCCACGGGATTTTTACTCATGAAGTATTCACATTTCCAGACTATAATGGCCAATTTTAATCACCCGTCCCATGTATTTTCTCACTCTAAAAATGTGTATGGTAATAGACTTGCTGAGTGCTGAACGATTTATTAGAATTATTCCATTTACATTTTGCAAGTCAGCTGAGGATGGAAAATTTTTAAAGTTACCATTTCTAAAAGACAAAATTGGATTTTCTATCATTTTTGAGTGTTTGCATAAAAAATTTCCCATTTTCCGAAATCTTTTTGGTTGTAATGCTTATTCCACTTTTGAGAAATGCATAGGCACCGCTCACGTTAGTGTTATCACCTCAAATTCTTTAGTATACTAAAAAATCTTGGTTGGTTTAGAAACTTAACTCAACTTGTCTCACACAAACTAACTTAACTTGACTCACACAAAACCATTTTCGGGAACAAGATTTGAGGTTTCTGTTCATCAAACACATTTTCAAAGTTTACGGATCAAATATGGAGGAAAAAGTATAAAATTGTAACAGAATTGGTCGCCCTCTGGGAATATTTTCCCCAGCATCATATTGATCATGTTGTTTAAAGAAGATATGAAGTTTTTCCTGCAATTCATAGAAATTGCCACCAAATACAATGTCCTACCTTTTAAGCTGAGCATCCGAGAGAACGGAGAGGTACATTTGCGGGGAGGAGATACAAAATCTCGAATTATTTCCTTCACAATTTATGTCTACGTAATCTTCCGCGTCTTACTCGGCTATTATCATCTGATTTTGAATTTCACTGCGAGCCAAGAAATTATCTCTGTCATTGACCTCACCCTGCATTTTATTTTAACCTTCACCATGTCATTGGCAATTATCTTGGAGTTTCTTCTTTGCTTTGAAAGTTCCATGGCGCCGCTCGTTATTTTCAACTTTTTGTTCCGGGGTGATAAATGCAGGATTCCATCGAGGATTCCATCTGAAGATCTCGAGAGTGGAAGACGGGCTAAAAGTTATTTGAAGTCCTTTAAAGGATTGGGAGTAGGTGAGAGAATTGAATTCATTCGTGAGCTGTGGAGTCGGCTAACTTTTCGAGAATTCATGGCTGTGTACATTCCGAGCTCAACATGCTGCGGAATCCTTGCGTATCAAATAGGTGTGGCAATATTTTGTAGCCGACTCCATATTTTCCAGCTTCTTCCTCCGTACTTGCGCAACCCCTTAACTTTCATCATCCTCTGGCCCCAAGAGTTTCTCATTCATTTTCATTCTGCTCTAGTTTTCTTCATGTTCGTTGAAAATAGTCTTCTTATTTTTGAAACAACCGTCGTAACTCTTCGGACAGAACTTGTAAAAATAAGGTAATTTTTTGCTATAAATGATCTAATGAAATAAACGCCACTCGTTTGATTCAATTACATTTTGTTTTCAAAAACAAGGAAACTGAGGCCAAGGCAACTGGACTTGGATGGATGCTTGTCGTGCGGGGTGAAGACGCAGCTACTCCTTCAAATATTTAATGAGGGCTTTTCCTCATTCATGTACATTTTCAAGCTGCTCTTCATTACTGCTGCTGCAATGTCCGGCTATGCGGGAATCCGGGCCTTTTCCCATAGTCCTGCTACAGGCGTATTCTTAATCCTATTTTGTTTCTATGCAGAAGCTATATATACTGTAATGTGTGGCAATACATTTTGCATTCAAGAACAGATGAAGGGTCTCAAATCTGAGCTGGAATTTTGTCGGGGTAAACAACGAAAATGTACTCTTGAGAGATCCAAATGGATGAAGAAGCGAATCCTCGCTCTTCAGCCCGTGGGGATAAAAGTGGGTGGGTTCCATGCCATGGAGAAGGAGTCGACACTTTTATTTTTGGACTTTGTGTTGAGAGCAGTAGCCACACTGCTAATAGGCCTTTAGTACGAAGTAGTTAATTCAGTTGTTGATTTAAGTTTTTATGCACAGGTAAAAAACCCCAAAAACCATTAGTTATTTGTGTGGTTATTTTGGAACAGAAATTCCCGTTATTTGGGTATTTGCTTGTTGATGGGAAAAAGTAAACCGTAAAGTTAAGCTAAGTTTAATAGTATACACTTCTGACGACTGATTACTCGTGGATGAACTTACCTGACCCCACTACCTATCGATGACCTATATCGGCTCCAGGACCCTAGCATAAGATTCATACAAAAATCATAAACATCAAATAATATACATACAATGACAGTAATATACAATCAATGTCAGTAGCTCAGTAGCATCCAAACAAAGTCTGATGCAGGGTAAAGCACATAGGATAAACGTAGAGGCATACACATGCAGTCCTAGACTTTCTGGGTCGCGCCAAACGACCTTTCACAAGTCCCTCTTTCGGGGACTTTAACCTCAACAAAAGTCAAAACAAAGGTTCCCGTGTGAAAGAAGACAAAATTCTAAGGGGGTTCATCGCTTGATTAGTTCAGAATTGATCTTCGCCTGCCCAAAGCTCTAGTCGATGATTTAATAGTGTCAGTAATTCGTGGAAGTTACAGAATTGCTTTTCATCATTTGTATGGTTGAAATAAGTGAAAACACAAAATTGTGAACAAACAAAATGTAATGAATATACTGTGTCTTTAGGCAAATACCACATTGGTATCGGTGAAACAATAAAGTTTCTTTCTCTCTCTCTTTAATGTCATCTTCATATAAATAAATGGGTCACAAAAGGTCAGATTTCCATAACTCAAGCATATACACATTCGGCTGCAGCTTAAGCCTAGCATCATATATTATTAGCATATGCATACAAAAGAGGTCGTTACTTATCAATATCTCATACATTCGTTATTTATAAACCATTTTAAAGGTAACCAGCGGTCATTAGTCCGTAACATTAAAATAAGTCCAAATATATAAATAACCAATACAAATATCAAAATAAACATAATAATTTCATGGGTTGTGTAGCTGAACACCACGTAATTAGCTCTTATTTACATAAAAAACATACGAACGGTTAATCCAATAATTTCCGTCATATTTTGCCGTATTCTTTTGTTGTCACCATTGGTCCTCAGGACATTCCACGTCAGCCTTAATGCCACTACATTTTACAAATGGCTCAATGTCTTTCAAAATTGCTGCAAATAAATAAAGATCCCTTAGAATTTTGTCCTAATAACAAACTAGCAAGCTATGGATAATATAAGTTTACAAAATATTAACACTCTGAATACGACGAAGTTACAAAATGGAAGGAAAGCTACAAAAGGATTTGTGTTCATACCCTCGGAATTCCCATCCTCAATTTTTATGGTCACTTTCAATTGAGGAAGGAGACCGAAGCCAAATTCATGGGCTAAGGGGGTCAATCCCACGAGGGTTTCTCTAGGTTCATGTCCATTGGCCAACTCATACTCACCTATGGTTAATTCCAATTCTTTTAATTCTAAAAAAAATTACATAAAAGTTTATCCCATTAGTATATGCGTTTTGAAATTACCATAGGCTGGTAGTAACAATAAACATTTTTATACCTTTCACTTGGCAGATGAGGGATAAATCTTTGAAACGCTGAATATCTTCCCGAGTAAAATCCTTCCTTCTTTCAGGGTTACTAAGTTGGTCAATGATTTCATGGGGAAAGCCAGTAATGGCGTGATCTAGTCTCAAAGGTCTCCCATTCCACCAGTTCTTCTTTACACCGCTGTCATCATCAACAACCCAAGTAACATTGGAGGCTGGAAAAGAAGCGATTTAGTGCTGGGTCTGCTGGAAAACTGCAGGAAAGGCATTCC
>JAQFXU010001927.1:0-24293 GCA_034693705.1 Spatulosminthurus flaviceps | reverse complement strand
GAAGTAGTTCCTGTATAAGAGCATACCTCTATAAGAGTCAATTGGCTCCTGCAGATAGGGTGCTCTTATAGCGAGAGTGGAGTATTTCGGCTAAGTTCGTAAAAGGTTGAAGCCGGTCCCCGTGTTATTAAATTTAATATTAACTATTCAACAAAATTCTATGAAACGATGTACACACAACTTAATACTAGCAGCATTTTAAAAAATCACAAAAGAAATTAATTATTAGTTTCGGAATTAAAAAGGTTTAAATTTGAAAATTTAAATTGCTTCACATTTTTTGGGTTGAAATGTATTCAAAATGGTAAAATATTGCCGTGAGATGTTTCAAATAATATCATTTATCATGTTCTAACGCCGGACGTTCCTTCCTTTTAAGGTCCTAGTTGCATTTTTTAAAGCTGTAATAAATTGAAATTTATTTGAAACTTTAAAGCACTTACTTCATTTCTTGTTGTGAAACTCCAGCATTATTTAATTTATTGCGTCTTTCCTAATTGAACCAAGCAAAATTTCACCTTATGTCTATAACCAAAGTTTTTGAATCCAAAATAATTACATAGTGCCAATGAAAATTATTGGATGCTTCTTGGCACCGCATGGAAATGCAAGGCAAAAACATTTTATGTAACGGGATGAAAATCATTGCCTTCAATAATTCCTGACTCGATATTGTTTAGAAATTGTTAAATAACATTAAAAATGTGTTGTTGCTTAAATAAAATTTTTATTTGGTTGAAATGTTTTATAGAGCTTTAGTTCAATTCACCACACCTGTGTCGCTTCATTTCATTTGTGCACTAAATTATCTTGAAGAGGTTGTTCTTACCCAAGCAGCACAGCTTATACCAAATATATACGTTTCATAAGAGTATATTTTTGGCTTACGTTTTAACCCAACCCAAAATATACGTTCCTCAAACGGTTTAGGCATTTGGTTAAAAAAGCGTTCAGAGTGGTTCGTTTACTAAACGGTTATTGGCAGTCAAAAATATACGGACATGCGCACGCATGTTTTCTAGCTCCCGCACTTCCTTAGGTTCAACGAGCTCGTCCGTTGGGATTTGACATTAGAAGTAATTATAAAAGATAGCAAGTATATAAGCAGATGCTGTGACTTGCGATTTAGGTGTGACTATTCAATTATTAATTATTTATATCACTAATTAATTCATTGAATTAAATTTTGCACATTTATTTTCCCAGGGGGTGGCCTTAATAATTAATCAGACATTGTAGCATGAAAAATTGGAGAGCACTGATGTCTAACATAAAAATAATTTATAGGTTAGGCAAAACTTTTCCTTGTTTTAAGTTCAGTTCACTTGAAGGCCAGAAATTAAACCAAATAACTTTTATTTTTGTTGAAATTTGTCTTGTCTTTGCGCGTCATGTACGTATAATTTACTGAAACAGATAGCAGAAACATGTAGGATCTTTTAATCTCCCAATTTTGAAAACTACCTGTTTTTAAACAGTAACAAAAATATTTTCAGGCTTCAGCGCAGTGGCAAAATTATTTGCTCATATTTCAACTGTTACCTTTGATTCACTTATTTTTATGAATTTGATTGATTTTTGTGATCCCTGCGTGAGCCACTTTTGGGTTGCCAAAAAAGTTAATTAGACAATTGGAAATTTTTACCCAGAAAATGTTTTGTCGCAGCGAAAATTGCAACCTGTGACAACAGCTTTATTTCTTTCCTATAAATTGAGATAAAATTCCTTTGAAAATTAACTCAACTCATTAAAAATTATACTTTACAAATGGGTTCAATTTGCACGTCAAATTATTAAATTTCCACGAACTTAAAAGCTCAACTCGTTGGCAAAAAATTGGTGAGAAAAATTTATCGATTAATAATAATTAGAACCAATTAATTTTTCAAGCCTGCATTTTTTTCTCAAAATTTCTTACGCTTAATCATGACAGTGTAGTAATTTAATTATTTAATGTCAAGGGCGATTGAATTGAACGGATGTGTGAACACTGCGAATTTCCTAATTTCCATGATTTTTTGCAAATATCTTCTACTTCCCAAGCTTTCCCGTCAATTTGATTTCCTCTGCAAGTTCATATTGCCGTTAAAATCCTTGAAGTAAAAACAGTCAAACACTCTAACATTCCAATTGAAATGGGGCATGGTGGTAAATAAAGGTATAGGAACAAATTCCATTTAAAATTCAGACTTGAAGATTTATCGAGAGAAAAGATTTTGTCAGAAATTTTTTGGATGAAACGTTTTCGAATAATCTGTTAAAAAGCTCATTTTCATTGGTGAAAAACTACTAGAGAAAATCATTTAAATTGCAGTAAATCATTTGAAAATGTCATTGGAAATTTTGTTAATTTTCATGGACTATGGAAAACCACCCAAAATTGAGCGCAAGAAAACCCCGGTAGGTGGGCAAGAAAAAGTGGAACTCCGCTTCCAAGGCCGACTCGACGACGTGAAAAATTTCGTGAAAAAATATCCTGGCGGGAAAATCATTGAATTTTTAACTCAACAATGTGGAGGATGCGACGCAAGCCATCCAGCAATTTCATTATCGTTTCTTAGAGCGAATCACATTTATGGTGAAGCCCCTTGCAAACCGAACCATTCCTGAAGGACGCATTGTGCCTGAGCGAGAAAAATTAAATGAGGAACTCACCAAGGATTTTTTGCTCTTAACGGAACAAGCGCAAAAGGAAGGACTTTTTGAACCTTCTTTCCTGAGCTTTTAAAGTAAAAATTTCCTTTTATATATCTATCCGCTTCTTACTCTATGTATAGTGAAGGACGCAAAATAATTATTGACATATTTTATTCATTCTGATCATTAAAATGGAGGGCGTTGGAAAATTAATGTATGTGAATTTCTAGGAAAATTTTATCCTGCGAAAATTGTTTACCTCGCTCACAATGATTTCTCGCCAATTAAATAACAATAACAAGGTCTGCACTTAATCAAATCCAACACAATAATCAGCCATTTACCAAATGACTTCAATTTGCGTATCAAATCAATACAATTTTTTTTCTCACCTAAAAATCAAACTCAAAGATGGAAAAGTAGGTGAAATAATATCCTCACTAAGGTACTTTTATCTCTTTATTTGTTTAACGCTAGACCCCTGAAAAATGCATGGGAATTTCTCTACAGTTTGTAATTTCATTAATAACTGTCCAAAATAGTTTTTTGATGGCAGTGCCAATTATTTACAATTTTATTGTTATGCAATTCCTTGTATTTTCGCGTCACTCAGTTTTTCATCCCTTTTTATTGAAACGCTTTAAGAAACAAAAATCTTCCAGAGTTTGAACATTCCTTCACAAAGCAAGGGTAGCGATTCATCCAATATTAGAGTCTCGAATTGAACCAAAAATAAATAAATTTAATTGAGAAACAAAGTCAGTCACAAAAAACATTTTTGGAACTACTATTTTTCCAAATTCGCATAAATTCTAAATTATTTTTGAAGGGATCTTTGTCGGAGCATAAACTCGCATTTTTATATTGCAACACATTAAAAGGTCATTAACTTACAAGGAATGTAATTCTCATGTAACTCTCCGATTTTCAAATTTTCTTCAAAATATGTTAGAACACCTCACCACTATTACTCTGATACATACCATTCATCTGCAAATCGCATTTTGAATTTTTTTAAAATTCGCAAAATTTCAAATATTTGCTTGAATTCAAAAATGAGGAAATTTAAATGGCATTTAACACAGGGTTTTTGAAGTTTCACGAGTAAACCTGTAAAAAACGGGTTTTTTGGGGGGAAATTTTCAGTTTTACTTTTAAGCTTTCAGTACGCATAAAAAGCATTGTATTCGAAGTATTTACCCTAAATTGCTACCTAATTCTGCCATAAGCCTTATTTATAGTGATTTTAAAGCAAAAAGGTCTGCTGGCTGGATAACAAGAATTTAAATTTTTATTTGAAACCCCTTAAACTTCCTTCAAAATTTGAATGCCGCTTTAAATGGTCTGGAAGGTTTTTCGGTAAGCATATTTACCTACTCGATGATCTTATAAGATTTTACCGTGGTAAATTATATGGCAGTATTGTGACCATAATTATCACCATAATTTGATCATTATTGTGAATATTTCGTCACCCTCATCATGAACATAATTGTGTCCATTATTAATTACTATATTTGTCACCATACTTATGACCAGGATTGGGACCATTATTTTGACCAATAGTATGACCTTACTTGTGATCAAAATTGTGACCATAATAACTGAGACCATAATAATTACCTAAATTGTGACTATAATAATTACCCAAATTGTGTTCAATATTAATTACCAGAATTACCAGGACTCGTGAAACTTCAAAAACCCTGTGTTAAATGCCATTTAAATTTCCTCATTTTTGAATTCAAGCAAATATTTGAAATTTTGCGAATTTTAAAAAAATTCAAAATGCGATTTGCAGATGAATGGTATGTATCAGAGTAATAGTGGTGAGGTGTTCTAACATATGTTGAAGAAAATTTGAAAATCGGAGAGTTACATCAGAATTACATTCCTTGTTAGTAGCACTTGTTAGACACAAAATATATCGTCTGCAAAAATGGGGGAGAAAAACTCATCCAAAACAATTTCCTACACGTTTCAGGGCTATTGAAATCCTTAGTCCATTTTCTTGTCAAACTTCAACCTCAAAAATGACATTTTAAATGTTAAAATTAATTCGCAAAATTGATCAATCTTTTTATTTCAACTATTCTTAAAAATTCGTTCAAAATAATTATTATTGCAATATGTTCCAATAATGCAAAACGATTAGATTAGAAAGCTCATGAACGGATTGAGTTTCACATGGCATTTATTAAAATTGCTGCAGTTTTCTATACCTTAAACGGTTGTAACGTTGTTTACCATCCAGATTTTCCCATAATTTATTATTATTAAAATAAATTATTGCATTCAATAAATGTGAAAAATTGCAAGTGTTTTCGCATAAATCGAATTATTATTGTTTTAAAATGTAGTTTGATTTCTTGATTCGGTTCGGAACAGAAGGTCTGCTAAGTTTACGTCCACAACTTGTAGAAATTCAAAATGCGACAAAATTGTGACGGATTAAACATTTCAAATATCCACGTGAAATCGGAATACAACCAGGCCTACAACTTTGAGATCTTCGATGCGATTAAAGTACACGATTGGTTTGTAACGCATCGATGGGTTTTGTACGTGATTTTGACGGTGTATCTACTCGGGATTTATTTTGGTAAAAAATGGATGGAGACAAGACCCGATTTTCAATTGAACAAGACTTTGATAGTCTGGAACGCGGCACTAGCGATTTTCTCAATTGCGGCCACCTTGCGGGGATACCCCGAAGCGTTTTATTTACTATCAAAACCCAACGGGCTCTACTTAGCCGCCTGCTCACAGTAATTTCGACTTAAATTTTGGAATTTATTTAGGCAATAATACTTAGAATCGGAAAATGAATTTTATATCGTAGGGACTTTACAAACTGGGCAACGGCTTTTTGGGGGTGGATGTTTGTGATGTCCAAGATATTTGAATTGGGAGATACCGCCTTTATTATTTTGAGGAAGCAGAAACTTATCCTTTTACATTGGTAAGCCGTTCGATGTAAATTTGTTTTCAAAAATTTTGTAAAAATTTTGGTAGAAATTTAAACAAAATTGTATATTGACATATTTCAACTGAATTTTTTCGTAAATATGAGTTAAAACTTTCTTTTGACAGTATTTTTGGAAAATACTTATTTAAAGTTCAAGCAAACTGAAGTTTTGGATGGAACTTTTGGTTACAAAATTCCAGCTGAGATGTTGGTGAAAAAGTTTTGCTTGAAACGCTTTGCTCGAAATTTTTCAAGATCTTTGGTTGAATTGTTTTTGGAAAATATTTATTGAAAATTCAAGCACGCACTTTAGAATGAAACTTTTGGTTACAAAATTCCAGTTGAAATGTAGGTGGAAAGCTTTTTCCACATCTTCGGTTGAATTAATTATGGAAACCTTTTTTTTGACGGATGAAACTTTTAATGAAATTTAAATTACTAATAATAATATCGGGTCATGGGCGAAAGCCTAAAAGACCCTTTATGAAAAAAATACAAAAAAATACAATACTAACAATAATAGAATATTTTAATCTACTTTTGTAAATATTTACATATTTCACTCCAGGTTTCATCATGCCACGGTATTGTATGGATGCTGGATAGCAGCGGAATGTGTGCCGGCAGCTGGACGTTTCTACATAATCAATACATTTGTCCATTCCTTCATGTACTCCTACTATGTTGTCAAGGTTTATCTTTTATCTTCAATTACAAATAAAATACTAATAAACATTTCACAATTTTCTATAAGCCCAGTTTGTCTGTCCTAGGCCTTAAAAATAAATGTACCAAAAAGAGTGTCCATGGCCGTCACAATCCTACAAATTGTACAGTTTATTGGGGGACTAGCAGTCGGAATAGTGGTCTATAGTTACGTAAAAAGTAAGTTGAAAATATCATGAAATAAAAGTTGCTTAAAATTAAACAATTATTCTACTAAAATTTATTGTTGTCCTTGTAGTACATGACTACCCTTGTCGGGTCAACAATGAATTTTTCTCCCTATTTATCACCATTGGACCTGCCTATTTATTTCTGTTCATTCGATTCTTTATCAAATCTTATGTAAAGCCTAACCCAAATGACAACAAGAATAAGAAGCAGTAGAGGGTAATTTTAGGTATAAAAAACAAATATTTCTTCTCTTTTTGGGCCAAGCCATTTTCTATACATGAATTTACTGAAATAAAATATTTAAAAAAACTTATTTATTTCTTCTCAAATCTTAAAAATCCATTCCACAACTCATTATAAACCGTTAAAAAATTATTTGAACTCATTATACAATTGAAATCAATTTTTGAGCCAAGAAAAAGTCATAGCTCAAAACCAGTTCGTATCATTCTATACAAATATTATTGATGCACAAAATATCTTTGAAAATTGTAATGTTTTATTAACAATGTGGCTGGGCTTGATCCTGTCTACTACGTCAGTTGAAAAAGATATGTAAGCTCAGGTACATGTTTGAAATTAATTGATTTGGATGGGGCTATATTTTCTTGAACACTTGTTATACAATAGACAAGAGAGAAACAACCAAGACAGAGAGAGAAATACACGTCACTTGTACGACAACTTATATCAACATCGCTAATGAACCTGGCCGTTTATGCAGATTATTATGCACTCGATTGATATTTCAGAACAGCATTTAACAATCAATGAGATCAATTTATTCTTCTTAAGCAATTTGTCCAGAAAAGCTGTCTACAGACAATTATTACGTTCATATACAAGTTTGGGATGCAAAACACCAGTACTTGTACACTCCTTATTCCTTAATAATTCTAAATTACTAAACCTCATCAATCTTAATCCTAAGGCTAACAATAAGATCCCTATCACGAATTAATAAACAAAAATTATCCCTCCAAGATAGCATAACACCTTTGCCTATACATATGTATAATGTATGTATGTATGGTTTTAATTGCATTTTTCGCGACCGCAGTCCACAACACAACAATGTGATGGGAAAACATTTTACCTTCGCGTTTATAGTGGCGTCAGCTACTACCATCTCAATGATGTTGATTCCATTCAAACATTCCACAAAATTACATTTTCTTAAGTACTGAACCTATATAGACCTAAATCAAAATCCTAACCATAAACACTATAAACAGTTTATAAATTGAAACAAAAGTATCATGGGCAGACCGACATTGTTATCAGTCTAAACAAGACAGGAACCATAACCACCAAATGTTAAAATATGCATTCGCATTACAATGAGACCAGTTTTACTCACAGTCAGGCCATTCGTCTTTCAAAGTTCTTCGACATGCAAATCAGCGCTAGAGTAGTCGATAAAATTTGGTAATGCTCCCATGTCTTCCCAGACCTGCCTCTCTATACTGAATCTTTCCACAGTTGGATCTTGTACACAATCCCCGCCCAGAGCATAAATACAATAATTGTATTAATTATTGTTATATACAATCGCAGCTATATATAAGGGCAAAAATAACGTTAGCCAAGATTTTGACACAATTTCTGATTCGACATAATGCAACAAGCAAGAATTATATCAAAATGACATTTCAATTATTAATATTAATAATTTATGATTCTTGCATGTTGCATTACGTCGAATAATAATTTCAAAAATAGTTTATTATGAAGATACTTACCAAAATCGTGACGATTTTTATTCATAGGAATTCCTTCTTTCCAGCAATCCAGCTCGGTGTCATAGATATCAACACTAGATGCACCACTGGTCTTGGCCCTGATCTTCTTTGTGCCTCCCAAGGCATAAATGTCCGTTCCAACAACTGCAACTGCAAATCGGATTTTTACAGTCCGCATTCTTTGTTTTTTCACCCATTTATTACTTTCGGGAGTGTAGCATATAACGTCCCTACTTATATTGAGCTCTGTAGGTAGAAAGCGAGTGCTGCCACCAATCTGAGATAATGCGACAAAGATATCATTTATTCATAAAATTTTAATCGTATTAAGCGAGATACAATGGCGAACAAATTCCTCACCACGTAAATGCAGCCATTCGCAACACAAATCCCAGATTCGTAGCGACCGAATGGAAGTTTTGAAATCTTTTCCCACTGCTCATAGGGTTTTTTGATTTTCAGTCGTTCCACATCGCGACGACACCCGAAATCAGTCCAACCACCGACCTTAGGTAAAATTTTATTGTGTCCACTTCTACAAATAAATTTTACTTTCGTTGCTCATAAATAATTTGGACACCATTAGAATTGACTTACTGTGTACAGATAATCGTCAAGCACCACGTCTCAAATCCACTTCTCACTTTTACATGGTCCCGTGCATTTTCTTCCCAACGCTTGCTGAGGACATCGAAAACCTCTACTGGGTTCCGCCTTACTCGTTTCACAGTTCCACCCAAACAATAAATTTTATTTTTGTGATGGACTAAACTTTTGTTGGGAAGAAAGTCCATGTTTGATCCTAGAATCTCCGTTTCTTTAGTCTACAAAGCAACAAAACAAAATCTATAAACCTTGCAAAAACAGTAAGTACTTACTTTACTATATGTAAGTCCAACTGAAGAATTTATCTCTTTAGTCTTTCGCTGGAAAAGCTGAAAAATTAGTGTAAAACAGCACCCGAATTAAATCAGAGGATTGCTATGAACCACGGATCTTCTGTTAACACATATTGGTTCAATTTACGAATTCTCCGGCAGCAGCGGAAATAGCATACTAGACAAGGAATAATCGTTAAAAACATTTTTCCATTTCCATCACTGAAAATCACCTCTAAATCAAACGTTAAAATGGAATGTGTAAGTCCTAGTCCTGGGTGGAGCAACTCTTTAGAGAAAAAATAGGCTAAAGGTTTCGTTGGCATATGTTCATTCCCAGGAAAGAATCGTGCTCTTTTGGATGATCCGGATTCGGGTGGATGCTCACAGTCAGTCACAGCCTTCTCCTCCGTCATATCCAATACTTCAGCCTTTCTTTTTTCAATTTGTGCTTGCTGAAACTTTAACCCCACTTCTTCCAGTGCATCCACGTACAAGCTGTAGATTTCAGGGTTGCTTTTGAGAAAATCGTTTTCTCTTATCAATCTTCTAAGGATCTTCAACTCGATTTCTGCGAGTGGGATTTTTCTGATGAGGCTAAATGCATGTTCCACTCTCTCTCCCGTATTTGTTTGAAGCCACTCAATAACCGCCAGAAGTATATCTTCCTTCGCCAGATTTTGATTTCTGATTCCAAGTCTCACCAAGGTTTTAACCTTCGAATTAATATAATGCATTTCTATTTTCTGTTACTCGGAAATTTTTCACACGAATGCAAGATATTTGTAAATAAGAACGGATTAATTCAGCGCTTACTTTTTTGCAATCCAGATCCAGGAATCCGTGAATTTTAACTTTCTCGAGATTTTTGACGATGAATTCAACGCAGGTTTTTTTCAGAGGAACTAGACTTTTCGTTACGGAAAATTTAAAAACCTGTATCACATCCTCAAAAGTTACCAGGCTTCTTATAAACTTCAAACACCAACTCACAAGTTGGTTCATTTGCAAATGTTTGGCTCCTGTATATATTTTGAACACATTTTCACTATTTAGTGTGATTTGCTCTCCACTGCCGTACATGTAGCTGGAATTGAAATAGAAATTTACCTTATATGTACTTACTTAATTATGATCTCCAATGTTTCATGGTCGACATCAGGAATATACAAAGTGCTTATTCCCCCTTTCCCTAACTTGTCCTCAAAAAATGGGGAAAGCGAGGCCAAGATCACTCTGTGACAATTAATGAACTCCTTGTTGTCATTGGCTGTTGACTGAATCACCAGGTCGCAAAACCTTCCTTTACTGCAAAAACAATTCACACATAGTGGTGTAATTTGTTCATTTTGTTCTGTTCTTGTTCGACCCGAAATATGGTAAAAAACAGAACAATCTAGATTGTTTTGTTCTTCTGAGATTGTTCTTGTTCTAGTTCTACTCAATTAGTTTTTGTTCTAAAAAGTTGGGTTTTGTTCTTATCAAATTGTTCTTGTTCTTTTTCGATTGTAATTGTTCGAGTTCAATTGTTCTTGTTCTTTAAAAATCAATGTTGTTATTTCAAATACTAATACAGTATTGAAATACATCCATCATCATTTGTGGTGAAATGTAGGTGGATATCTCCCTTTTGCTGGGTCTATGTTGTGATCAAGTATTGTGATCACCTAAATGGCATGCGTAGTGAGGTTCATTTGACCTGATCGTTCACCAAGCAGGCCTAAATAATTGTTTTTTGACAAATTGCTGGACGTTGTGCCCCGTGAATTGTAGAGCGTGAACAGAATTTCGAGCTAGTTAGTCAATATACTTAATAATGTAAATTGATTAGCGACGAACTTATCGCTTATATTTAAGCTTCTGAATTGATTTTCTAAGTTGGCCGTTTTTCACTTGTGAAGTACTTGAACTGATCTTTGATCAAGGTGACCTTTTCTATTATGTGTGAGTATTTCTGGTTATGTTAAACAGAACCTTATAATTTTGTATGCCTATGAACCACATTGAACTAATTTTTTACCGACGCAAGCTGGGTTTTGACGGATTGTTAGTATTAGTATGACCAATTCTGTAACACACAACTGCTTGTACATGAACAAAGGAACCGAAAAATAAACAAACCTTTGAAAATGATTATACCATGGCAACCATTGGAGTTTTGTTATTTAGTATTTAGTAACTCTTTAATTCGCTTACAATAAAACATATAATCTGATCATTATATCGCAACATTATACTTTTCAGGAAAGGCAATAGTAATAATTATTGGGGTTACAATTTTGTACCGCTCCTGCAGCAACATGTTCAAAAATGAAGAGATACTAACAATAATAATTATTATTACTATCTATATTATTATAACTACCTCAAGTTGTTAAATGGGAGAGTCCTGGCTATAAATAGCTAAAATCAGCAACGACTGTATTATTATACTGAATAATAAAGAGCAAAAAAACTTAAACCTTAAATATCTGACAAGCTTTTACAAACGATTCTACACTCACGGTAAATATTTAAGTACAATTTATTACAAAATCTTTTTGTTTCGACTTAAAAGAATTTTTTGCGCAGCCACACTTCCAATAGAAAAAGATCTCTCTAACGGTGCGGTATTTAAGGGCAGGCAGAGTAAATCCAAAGCCAATGGGGCTAAGTTTCGATAAGCGGTGGAGTGATTTACCCAAAACTCAATGGGGTCACACTGAGAGCTTATTGTAAACTCTTGGCCATATTTAGCTTCCAAGTACATTTCAATTTCTGATTCGATGGCGTTTTCGCTTTGAACTTTATTTCTAACGATTCGTGACGTCTTCGGAGCAATATTATATTTCCTACTTGACGAATTTCCTTCAATATTAGTTTGAGAAACCGTGGTGGGTGTATTCACATCAGCTCCTAGAATATCCAAAATGCACTTCTTCGCAATAGACTCTTCAACAGAATCTAGATACTGGCAGTTGCGAGGATCCAATAAGGTAGCCGACAAATACAATTCCAATGGTTTTAAAGAGATTGTGAGGGTTGTGTCTTCAGCTGCTCTTCTTGCTACAGAGTACGACATAAATCTTTGTCTCAGTTGGAGTAATACCTCTTCAGCTATTGAAGACAAATTGGAAGATGAATCAGCGATATATCGTTTTAAGTGATCCTCAAGAACACGCATTATTGGAGTCGCTTCGGAAAAGTAAGTTGTAGTGTCGGTGCTTGTCATATCTGTGTATGTATTAAAAGGCTCCAAGAAATCGTGGATTTTGTGAATCTCCTCCCACTCTAATACACTGATTAGTAAGTTGCTATCTCCAAAATCTTCCAGGATGCGCCCCAAATGCTCCCTAACACGAATGACTCTATGTAATACCAAGTATTTGATGTTCCAACGAGCGTCGGAAAATCGCAGAAGTGTGACTCCGGTTTTCTTCTGGAGAATTCCCGTCAAAATAGTGGAATTAGTAATTTTTGCAACGACAGCTTTAACTTTATCAATGACGTTTGTAAACATGGTGTCTGTGTCAAACGGTTTCAAACACAGTAGCAAGCTGTGTATGAAACATGAATATCTGGCATATTTCCGCGGCTCATGAATTTCATTTGGCAACTGCTCGGCGTCATCAACAATTCCATTCGGGATTTGCTCGTATTCAAAGGCAGTAGAATCTCTGAAGGCGCAGACCATGTTTGAGGCAGAGTCGGTGGTGGTAAACCAGATTTTTTCCGTTGGAATTTCATATTTTTCTACCACAGCTGCCATCTCTCGGATGATATCATCTGCCTTATGCGAAACTGTTTCGAGTTTTTTGACGTCCAAAAGAATTACCTGTTTTTCTTGCTGAATTGGATCATAGAATGTTGCAAGTACTCCAAGGTAGCTTGACGAAAGTCCTCTTTTACTCCATATATCAGCAGAAATTGATATACACCTGGCGCTCTGAAGCTTGACCTGAATTGTGGATCGCATTTCAAGAAATATTTCATGAATATTTTGTTGAAGTGTTAATCGACAAGGAATATTAATTTTCGGGTCGACAACGTTAATGAAATCCTTGAATCCTTCCTGCTGAACAATATTGACTGGTATTGTACTAGTTGATCCAACCCATAATGCTAAAGCACGGTTACAGCGTAACTGCTCCTTAGACTGTAGCCCATATTTTGGAATTTGGAATTGCCCTTCATCTCTTTTGCTCTTTTTATCTATTGTGTGAAATTCTGCTGGGTGACATCGCTTTAAATGCAGTTTGAGATTAGTAGTATAACGTCCAGCAAGCATCTTCTTACACCCGCTTACTTGGCAGATGCTATTTCCCTTGTGCTCTTTAAAAAACAACCACACATTGTCACGTTTAAGTCCAATCGTTTTCACAGGAACTTGTGTGGTGTTTTCATCTAAAGAAGTCAAAACAATCACTTTAAAAAAAATTCCAATTAAGCCGCTTACATACATAATACCAAAAGAATACATATGGGATTTGGAAGCTTTGGTTAGCAATTAATAATAATTAAAATGTAAGGCTTACGACAATCTTGCATTAAAACTTCTGCATCATTCGTTATATCAACCAGCGGGAAATGGTTCTCATTTGATTCTTCATTGCTTTCCATTTTTACATTCAAAAACGCGACCTTAAAAACCAAATTACTAATGTAATACTGCAATGTAATACATGTAAGCTCATTATCTCATTTTACAATGAGAATCATTATTTCTGTTACAGATTAAAAGAAATTATTTACATTAATTCATTACGTCAAAATTTTGGCTTTAAAGATTAATAATAATTACATTATGAGGAAACGATTTACAAAAAACTGAACATTTAATGTTACCGAAACATGTAAAATTCTGCCTATGGAGACGACAATGTTTTGGGCCTTTAATTCTCATCCAGGGCAAAGTCAGCACATCAGAAAATTTGATGAAGCTCGTCACTGTTTTAAAATATACATATTTCAGGTTCCTTGTCACACCAAGTGTATTATCAAAATCAGGATTCGGGATAAGTGAGGGAAGCTATTTTACAGAGCTATTTGATTTATTAATATGAATCTGAACTTACCAAATGTAATAATGTAGTAAAAGATGAGGAAGTTTTATGGCGGTCTTTTAATAAGAAAACTCTTTGACGGACTACAAAACAGTGAAACTTGGTGGTATAACTGATAAATGAAGTTCAACTGTACACAAAACTGAAGCCCCGATTACTTGTTATTGAACTGCTAGAATTTGATTCTGAACTTAACTGAAAAGCGAAGCCCTTTTCAGTTTCATATTTAATACAAGGATTTTAATCATGTGCTGATTGCTGACAGAATGTGATGCCGCCACCAGCGTTTAAAGTTGGAGTGTGAAAATTAAACTGCTGTTGATGTTGTTTGTGCATATTGCACATCTTCGCGTCATTTAGTTTGAAATTGTTCCTTCTCTGCTGAGGTTTTTAGTTTTAGTTTTGTTTTGTCCTTTCGTAGTTAGAACAACTAGTAATTGTTCTAGTTTAGTTTTTTCTATGGATACCATTTAGTTATTGTTCTAGTTTAGTTCTTCATGCCAAGTTTAGTTCTTGTTTTGTTCCTCGAACAGAACAATTTCAGCCGTGAAATAACAATCCGAATCCGAACTATATTACACCACTATTCACACATATTAAAATTATGAACTACAAATCAATTTATTATTACTGAAAAGAAATTCTTGAAACAATTTATTTTCAAGTTCATTTATCAACCATTTTATTTTGTGTACTTACCTCCTGAAATCTTGTGCTCGTTCGAAATCAAACCGAGCTGAGTAAGTCTCACACCAATGATTTTCGGTGGGTCTGGGCATGGTCAGTCACTGGACAGATGAGATTTGTTAATAAAAATAAAAATGCTTCTGAGTTTTGATACCTTAACTTTTCACATTCGCTTATTGTTAGAAGTTCCAACTAACAATAAGAACGTTAGAACTTGCTAACTTACATTTTAGAACTGACCACGTGTGAATGGACCAGCGAGAACGAAAGGTGTGAGTGCTTAGTGTTAGTATAGGCTTTAATAGAGAGCTTTAAATAGGTATAGGTATGTGAGGTCACCTCTCCTTCTCTTCTAGTGAGATGTGAGAGAGTGAGATCGAGCATTTGACGATTCGAGGATTCAAGCATCTGTTTCACCGCATTTATACGTCGCAAGTCAAGTATATCTGTTCTGTACCTACATTTACTTTTGCGCACAAGAAGTCTCCCATCCGCTAGCGTCTGCGTAAAACACATCAGGGTGAGCGCCCATATACCTAATATATAGCTATGTAGGCCAAATCCTGCGTCTCATATGGCATTTTGAGTAAACTACGCGACAGTCTGCTTTTAAAATCCCTTACACCGCATGAGTGTGAAGTACAAAATTGCTTCGCGTATATTTAAGACTTTCGCGTGGGCGGTGACAGCTACGCCTGTCTCTCTGTCCTGCGTTAGAATGATACTGAAATTATTTGAAATGTCTCTTTTATGAAATATTTTAAAATTTTGAACATACATATTTCAACCAACAAAAAATTTTCAGGCATTTTTTACAAATGTAAACTTTTTTCAAATGAAAACTACGTAATTAATTGCATTTATGATTTTTGAATTTCTCTGAATGCTTTATAGGGGTAAATATTTTTATTTTGTTTTTATTGTTTTGCACACGACCAAACGGACCGGTTTCAGCCACTTAACCGAGATATGGACCTAAGCAAAGACCCCGGAATAGAAGGTGCATGTCAGGCCCTGAAAAAGGCCAGGGGCTGTGTTGCACCCCCAGCAATTCATGTCGTATGGTAGATAAATCGCAACAGGATCATAAATCTCAGCACGAAATTTTTCTAAGTAAGGCCAAAAATGTATCCAAAATCAGCATTTTCCTTCTCAACTTTAAAAATTTTGCTCCTTCGAAGCATTGCTGAAACACGGGCGAAAACGACATACGGGCGTCAAAAATTCTTTGCGATCATGTTTGCACCCCCGGACCTTCCAGTCCCTCTGGGCCTGTAAGTAATGCTCACAGAAATTTTGAACGAAATCAATACGTTCCTTTTTGATAGATCGTTTGGATGGACCAAAACTATTTCAATTGTATCTGCATAAATATTTTGGTATGGGGTCTTATCCACGTCAACCAGATATGTATTCCAATTATTTTTAAACATTTTACTCCTTAGTATCGTTACTTTTATCAAATCGCGAAGAAAAATGGTCTATGTTCGTCCTTTTTCCTGTTTTTATTGCCGTTTCCACCACAATAGTCTTAACGGCTGGGATTTTAAATGTATGTAAAATACCTGAAATTATTATCACAATTTTCAACTTCATCTTCGAAGACCAAGCATTTCCTGGTAAGAGGAACAAACAAACTTACAAAAATATATTAATTAAAAATAATAAAATTAATGATTAAAAAAGTGCGTAAAAAATCAGTGAAGAATCCACGTACACGGGGAGACTTATCCGGCTCCATCCCCGCGTATTACTGGTCCAAATATATTTAACTGAATGATTTTCAAATTATTTAGGATTTTACTTTTCTAAAATAATAATACTAATTTTATATTTTAATTTTATAAGCAGGAAATAATAAAAGAGCTCGAGTATTCTTGAAGAACCTCAAGCGCTACTCCATACCGGAAATCGTTGAAATCTTCTATTTGCCTCATGTTTTTTTCATTTTCGGGCCAAGCCTTAACCTTAGTGTTTAACTTAACTGGTATACCAGTTACTACTGGAAGGGTGGAAAAATCCAGGGACCTTCATTCCCCTATTTGTTCAGGAGCAATAAATTATGATGGTGGCTGAGATTGTACTTGCCTTGAGAACAAGGTCTTGTTTTTGGAGAATATTAAATAGTTGGAAGCTTAAAACAAGAATCACGCTTATCAGGTAATCTTATCAAGAATGTTGGTAAATAGGGCACAGGGTTTAATTTTGTTTAGTTTTTTGAAATTTTGCGAAAATTATTAAATTTTGCTTATCTTGCCGGTTAACGTATCAGGAAGTTTTTCCTATTATGGAGGATCATAGCTACATAACATATACATATAGCGGTTCTCCCTACCTAAACTTAAGTTTATGAACAATGAAATTGTTAACAACGGTTTCTCCAAAAAAAAACAAGTTCTGCCGTTTCGAGTGTCCCTGCATTGCGTTATAGCGAAAAGATTAGTTAGTTTCGTGGAAATAAAATACTTGGAATTTCAGTTCTCAACTAATTACTCATATACACCAAAAATTATTTCAATACTTATTCGGAACTGTCACCTGAGGTGTGTAGGGGTGAGTACATAATGTCCATTGTTTCATGTGAAATCGACGAAAGGAAAATACGGATAAGGATATTTTACTAACAATGAGCGGCTCACGGTCCATATGCCTCTAGTGAAAAGGAGTATTACGAACTATTTACATATGTGTAAATAATTAACAAGTACTTAATGGGTATTGTTGAAGTATTGTAAGGCTAACAATGGAACCTTGGTTCATGAAACCCGCCGATTTTAACGAGCAAGGACTCTTTGAAAAGGTTTTTTGAAGGACATTCACTCATTCACATGAGCATTTCGAATTTTTTGCGTAGACCTTGGTTTAGCCGCTATTTGGAAGGAAAGGGTTAAAATCCGCCATTTTAATCAACCATTCAATTTAAAGACATACAATAACTTCTTGAGCTTGAAGGATAAGAACGTAAGCTATGATGATTCTGAAAGCCCAATTTTTTATCTTTAAAAATTGTACTGCTTCATTTCCCTACCTCTATAAATTTTAAAGTTGTAGCTATTCGAAGTTCCAGCAAAATCCCCAATAACCCAATACATGGGAGAAGAGAATCAAAGGGGATTTTTATTAAATTAAAACACCCGTAACTTTGTCATTTGACAAGTTACAGTAATGAAGTAGGTCAATTTTGAAAGCTCAAATAAATAGCTTTCAGAATCCCTATTATTTACATTTCTACAAAAATGGATACAAAAGTTACAGGGGATCAATGGTTGATTAAAATGGCGGATTTTAACCCTTTCCTTCCAAATAGCGGCTAAACCAAGGTCTACGCAAAAAATTTGAAATGCTCATCTGAATGTCCTTCAAAAAACCTTTTCAAAGAGCCCTTGCTCGTTAAAATCGGCGGGTATCATGAACCAAGGTTCCATTGTAAATGTGATGACACATGGGAGGTAAGCCCTACTAGTGCAAGTATTGCACTTAAAGTTAATGTGTGAGAACCTGTATGGGGCCAAATGAGAGCTGAAGCCAAGGATCAATAGTGAAAGGGAGATGAGGAGGCCCAAAAATAAACGTCTGTACAGGTCGGAGTAGAGAATTAGACTTGTGGTTTATTAGCAGTAATGCTCAGAGGAGAAGGTGTGGGTGGATAGGGTGTACATGAGTAAGGGTAAGTCAGATTTACCCGTACAGTATTTCACCTAATTTTTTTTAACATTCGGTTACAAGAATTTATCCCATTTGAATCCTCAATTTCTACGCAAAGTGCGAGTTATTGAAAATCTAACAATTTCTTCCAATTTCATTACCCCCACAAATAAATAAAACCTTTTCTAAACGAAGATTAGATGACGAGATTTAATCCAATTCACGAATGGCGTGTGAAATGTGGGGACCTGAACGCGGATTACTGAAAATACGCAGAAATCTCCAGAGCAATTTTCGACTTCATGAGTGAAGAATACCTAAATTATCCTGTATGGTCTAATAAATAAATGTAAACATGTAAGCAGTAATCCCAATGGAAAACGTATTTTTGTACAATCGTAATATAGAAATGAAACTACGAAAGTGATTTTTTGGAGAGTTGCTGTTTAGAAGAAAATAACATTGATTTTGTGTCCCTGTTGCTTATATCATGGAACCTATTGTTAGCTCACTCTGATAAATTTTCAAAAAATGCCAAATCTTGTTTTAAATATTTTTTGAGCACAAAACACGAAAAACCGACTGGTATTCTGTAGGAAAAAGTTAAAAAGGTTGTACCTTTTATCCTTTAATCTATCAGTCTATCAATGAGCTGAGTCTATCAATGAGCCTGAAGAAGAGCTGCAGCTCGAAACGTTGCTCCAATAAAACTTTTTACAAAACCATGTGAAGCATTTACCTTACATTTTATACATATTTTATCCTTTAACGATTTACAGATATTAGGACTATTTTTTTCTAACAATATGTAAACGTTTAATTTTTAATGAACATGAGGAAACAAACAAGCCCCAAAATCCTTTGCGTGAAGTTAAATCTACTAACAATTAGCAATGTCCTTCGATCCACATTAAATATGTACACATTAATTTGAGTCACCGCATTTCCTCAGGGGTTTCTTCTGGGAAAACATGGTTTTATCAACGTTCCCGTTTTTCCAACGAATTTCCATACATTTCTTCAACAGAATGACCACCCTCGGTGAAAGTTGAAAAATTCCCATCAGTATTCCAAAAATTTCTTAAAAACATAAAACAAGTCCATAAACAATGATTTCATAATCTACCGGATAAAAGTGGTTTTTGACATGTAGGGACTCGCGTGAAACCTCAAAATCCTCAGCTCTCATACCTCACAACAGTAAATTGCAAAAATCACTACGAATTTTGCTATTTCATCGCGAGTGGGATAATGAGCTCGAAATTAAAAAAATAATGTCGAAAAAAAATAATGTCGAGTGGGATAAAGTCGAAATTATAGTGGGTGAACCACTATATCGAACTAATATATTTATTATTTTGCCTGTACGTGAGTATCCGAAACCGGAATGATCAAAATGTCTTCGATATTTTCAAGATCAATGTTCACATGTTATGGAATTTTGTTGAAATTTATAACCTTCTCAAAAACGGAGCTTTGGAAAAATTGGCTGTAAAAACTCTAAGTGATCCGAATTTTATTATATTCCAAATCATGACATTTATTTCAAATTATCTGAATCTTGTTCAAATCAAAGATATTTAAAAAAATGTCCACTTGAGTATTTTCGCTATTTTTGTTTGAATTCACCCGGGTTAGCAAATATATGTATAATTTCATGCTCTCGCATTGTTCCTTTTCCCAGTATTTACAAAAACAAACACATTTTTATGCATTCTGAAGGTTCCAAAGCTTTTTGTGAGGGGAGCAGGCTTGATCCTGTCTACTACGTCAGATAAATGAGATAATTAAGCACAGGTACGTGTTTTCAATTAATTGATTTGGATTGAGTTGAAAATAAGGGTACCCTGAAAACAATCAAGAGAGAGAGAGAGAGAGAAATACACATTAATTCAGCATGTACGACAAATTAACTTCAGTCAACATCGGCATAAAACCTCGCCGTTTTTGCAGATAATTATTATGAAACCGATTGATATTTCAGTTCAGCATTTAACAAACAATGAGATCAATTTATTCTTCTTCAGCAATTTGTCCAGAAAATAACGTTGAATATACTACACAAGTTTCGGATGGAAAACACCAATTGCTTGTACATTCCTTATTCATTAATTCAAATTACTAAACCTCATCAATCTTAAGGCCTAGCAATAAGACCTCTATCACTTGTTAATCAACAAATATTATCCCTCCAACTGCCTCCAAGATACCATAACACCTTCGCGTATGGACATGTAGATATGTACGGTTTTAATTGCATTTTTCGTGACCGCAGTCCACAACTCAAAAAATTTACAATGGGATGGGAAAACATTTTACCTTCTTGTATATGGCGGCGTCAGCTACTACCATCTAATACACCCCGATTTAGTGTATGATGTTGATCCCATTCAAACAATCCGCCAAATTGTATGTACATCCCTTTACCATTTTTAGCTTAAGTACTAAAACCTATCAACCTAAATCCAAATCCTAACTATAAAAACTAAAAATAGTTTATAATCAGATAAACAAATATCACGGACAGACCCGCATATTACAGTCTAAAAAAACCAGGAACCTTAACCACCAAATGTGAAAATATTCGCATGACAATGAGACCAGTTTTACTCACAGTCAAATTATCCGTCTATCCAATTTCTTTGACATGCAAACCAACGGTGGAGTAGTAGCCAACCTTTGGTAATGCTCCCATGTCTTCCCAGATTTGCCGCTTTATATTGAACCTTTCCATAGTTGGATCTTCTACGCAATCCCCACCAAGCGCATAAATACAATTGTTATACACAATCGCAGCTAAAATCGAAATATGTAACGTTAGCCAAGATTTAGGCACAATTTCCGATTCGACATAATGCAATATGCAAAAATCCTAATAATTACGAAGGTACTTACCAAAAGAGCGACGGTTTTTATTCATAGGAATTCCTTCTTTCCAGCTATCTAGCTCCGTGTTGTAGATATCAACACTAGATACACAATCCTTTTTGGACATGAGACTCGGTGAGCCTCCCAAGGCATAAATGTCCCTACCAACAACTGCTACTGCAAATCGAGTTTTTAAAGTCCGCATACTTGCTTTTTTCACCCATTTATTGCTTTCGGGAGTGTAGCATACAACGCCAGTATTTATGATCCGCGATGAAGATTGATCACAATAAGTGGTCCCACCAATCTGAAATGACCCGACAGAGATTTCATACTTTCAAAAAACGTTTCATCATAATACTTAGTCAGGAGATGTGGCGAAAAATTTCCTCACCACATAAATACAGCCATTCGCTACACAAATCCCAAATTCGCTGAGACCGAATGGAAGTTTTGAAATCTTTTCCCACTGCTCATAGGGTTTTTGGATTTTCAGTCGTTCTACATCGCAACAATCCCCGGAATCAGTCCAACCACCGACCTTAGGTAAAATATTACTGTGTCTACTTCTAAAAAAACGTGTTACTTACGTCACTCATAAATAATTTGGACACCATTACAATTGCCTTACCGCGTACAGATAATCGTTAAGCACAGCGGTCTTAAATCCAGATCTCACTTCAACGTGATCCGGTGCATTTTCTTCCCAACGTTTGCTGAGGACATCGAAAACCTCTACTGGGTTCCGCTTTACTCCCTGTACTTTTCCACCCAAACAATACATTTTATGTTTGTGATGCACTAAATTGCGGTAAAGAAAGTCAAAATTTGGTCCTAGAATCTCCATTCTTTTAGTCTGCAAAGCAACAAAACAAAATCCTGTAGACCAGGCAAAAACCTTAAGTAAACATACTAGTACTTATGTCACTTGAGAGAAAAAATATGTCCGATTTTAAAGAAGTTAAACTTCTAGACTTCCCCTGGAAACGCTGAAAAATTAGTGCACAACAGCACCCGAATTGAATCAGGATTGCAATAAAGCAAAAGTCTTTTACCCATACTGGTTCAATTTATGAATTCTCCAACAGCAGACTAGGAATTTGGTAAAAAAAAATTGACCATTTCCATCGCAGAAAATTACCTCTAAATCAAACGATACAATTGATTGTTTAAGTCCTCCTCGACGGAATGCGTATTTTGTGAAAAAATATGCTAAAGGCTTTTCCAGAGTAGACAATCGGGCTCTTTTGGATGATCCGGATTCGGGTGGATACTCACAATCAGTCACAGCCTTCTTCTCCGTCATATCCGATTCTTCAGCCTTTCTTTTTTCAATTATTAGAGCTTTCTGAAACTGTATCCCCATTTCTTCCACAGCATCGACGTACAAGCGGTAAATTTCAGGGTTGCTGGTGAGAAAGTCGTTGTCTCTGATCAACCTTCTAAGGATCTTCAACTCGATTTCTGCCAGTGGAATTTTACTGATGAGGCTAAATGCATGTTCCACTCTCTCTCCCGCATTTGTTTGAAGCCATTCAATAACCGCTAGAAGTATATCTGCCTTCGCCAGAGTTTGATTTTTGATTCCAACTTTCACCAGGGTTTTGACCTTCGAAATAATAAAAATACGATATAGGTTTTCATAGTGACAATGAGCGATAAAACATACTTCTATTGTTCGGAAATTTTAAACCCGAGTGGCAAGAGACTTGTAAAACAAAACGGATGAATTGGCAATTCCATTCAGCACTTACTTGTTCACAATCCAGATCCAGGAATCCAAAAGTTTTAACTTTCTCGAGATTTTCGACGATGAACTTAATGCAGGATTTTTTCAAAGCCTTTTGACTTTCCGTTATGGAAAATTTAAAAACCTGTATCACGTCCTTACAAGTTACTAAGCTTCTTATGAACTCCAAACACCAATTTACAAGTTGATTCACTTGCAATACTTTGGCTCCTGTATATATTTTGAACACATTTTCTACATCTAGTGAGATTTGCTCTCCACTGCCGTACATGTAACTGGAAATGAAAAGGATTTTAAATATTATTTGTGTTTCCACAGATATTAAATATGATTCCTTTTTGTAGCACGTAAAAATATAAAAATATTTACTTACTCAATTAAGATTTCCAGTGTTTCATGCTCGATATCAGGAATGCACAAACTCCTTATTTCCCCTTTCCCTAACTTGTCCTCAAAATATGGAGAAAGCGAGGCCAAGATCACTCTGTGACAATTAATGAACTTCTTGTTGTCATTTGCTGTTGACTGAATCACCAGGTCGCAAAACTTTCCTTTACTGCAAAAACAATTCACTCATATTAAAATTATGAACAACGAATCAATTTATTATTATTGAAAAGAAATTCTTGAAACGAGCCAATTTATTATTTGACTATATAACGAACTTACCTTCTGATACCTTGGGCTCGTTCGAAATCAAACCGAACTGAGTAAGTCTCACACCAATGATTGTTCAAGGGCCTGGGCATGGTCGGTCACTGTATTAACTGGAATAGCTGGATTGATGAGAATTGTTATTAACAATAATTAACAATTTGCCGACCTAAACTTTTAACATTCGCTTATTAGAAATTCTTATTGTAAGAACTTATATTGGTACTGACCACGTGCGAGTGCGAATGGACGAGCGATATAAGTGTGAGAGCTAACATTAAGCATGTGAGATGTGACCTCTCCTGCAGTGACATATGAGAGTGAGAGCATGTGATGATTTGTGATGATCCGAGGATTCAAGTATCTGTCACCGCATGATACGTCACAATTCAAGTATATCTATACCTTCAGAACGTATATTAATAGTTACTTACAATTAGCGCACGAGTAGTGCTGTAATATTGTATCAGAATACTTTTGTTTTTTAGTTTAGTTTTGTTAATTTTCACAGAACAAAACAATAAC
>JAQFXU010001926.1:0-24295 GCA_034693705.1 Spatulosminthurus flaviceps | reverse complement strand
CGATATACTGCTGCGATTTTTAAAGGACTGCTCATGCGACATGTAATATTTCACATACCAATGGTATCTTTTCACTTGTTGCTTGAAAAGAAACTGTACTGAGAACTTCCTGACTCTATTGGAAACTGTACGCTCCCTTCCGCATCTGCGGATGGCCCAATTGCCAATTGCATGTAAGTAAATGATAAATTCGTCCTTGCTGGCTCGTTTGCTAGTCTGCTGTAACGTCCGCCATTGTTGTTTCCAGTTTTCCCTGCTCTAATTTGAACCTAAAATATTCATTTAGTTTACAATTTCTGTTGATTATGTTGAGTAAGTTATAAGTTGAGTATAGCGCGTATATACAAGTTACGTTAAAAATTGGTCCTTTCGTTATTGCATCTTCCTCTCGCTATGACCATTCTTCTTATGTTCTGGTTGAAAATGCATTCTTAGGTTAAAAACTCCATCTTATAGAGAAATATTCGTCTATTCGTTAAAGTTATGTTATTTCTATTAAGATTTGTCAAGTTGGTTTCGCATAGCCATAAAATTAGTCGTTGAGAGATTGTGACTGTGATTTATTTCGAAAATTCAGGAGAGCGAAGTGCGTTCATATTTGAATTGACAGCGACTGCGACTTTCATAGAACTTGCTCGGAAAAAGAGCCTGCTGTGTACAACTGTAGACCGCAGAAATTATCGCTCAGCCAAGCGACTACTGCGGTCACACGCGGTCAATCGTAAAAAACTAATAAACTCACTGGGTTGAAACCCTTGCCTTGTCGTTGACTAAAATAAGTATCTATACGAATTCAAAATGAGTTTCTTGAAAACGATTAATAATTAAGCAATTTGTCAAGCGAGCGACTGCACTGCTTTAATTTTCGATGCTTAGAAACTCGCCGTGTAAAATCTATGCGCTACCAACTTTATCTCCGCGAGATTGTCGCTAAAGGATTCTTGGTGCCAATAATAATAGCCGGAGAGTCAGGGCGGAATTACCTATAACTCTTATGAAAACCGGGGGAAATGTCTCGGAAATAGGCATATTAATACGTGTCCGAAAAATAAATAAAAAATAAATTATTTGTCACATTCTGATTTTTTAGCCTCTTGTAGTGACAATTCTGAAAGCTAAAATTGTAAGCTTTCAGACACTTCCTACTCCAGGCCTGTACAATGTGACCAGTCAAAGTTGTAGACGAACAAAATTTTTAAATCCATAATTTTTCCGGGAAGTTTGCAAGGGATTTTGAGTCCTTATAATTAAAATAATGGAATATGGGTTTCCCCAAAAATACGTCAATAACATTTGGTTACATCGATCAAAATTTGGGTGACATTGGCCATAGTTTTATTCTCATCTTTATAGGTTGAATTGTTAATTCACAATGTATTGTGCCAAAAATAAGTTTCATTCTTCAAGGACAAGTGGCGGTCCTAAAAATAAAATACCTCCACTAAAATGCAAGTCAAAGTTAAAATTTATTGAAATGTTGGAGGACAGACTCACGGGGTGTTGTGGTTGTAAAATGTATTATCACTCCTGGATGACCTGAAAAATTCATTGAACAATTTTCAATACTGAAAAATATAGTAATATTCAAAATGCATTAAACCATTTGAGGATACACTTACAAGTCCTTTTAGATGACATGGACATGGCATTAACTTTGCGATGTGTACAAAAGAAATGGTTAAAAAATGTCGTTTTAATTTAAAATTAGTTCAAAATTTAGGACAAAATTTGTTGAACATACTCTGACAACCTGGGGGGCTCTTATAAGCTGAAAAGTATGAATTTAGTAAATGCTATAATTTCCCCTTCGCGTGCATTTTCAGGATTACCAATATAATTTATACTTGTAAAATCTTACGACTAAAAACAACGACATCTCCCGTTCCCATACCTGCAGGTATAAATCCCGAGTTTGTGAACAAAAAACATCGCCCATAAAATTTGTTTTGGTGGATAATTTTCAAATATTTCTAGCTCAAAATTTTCTTACGCAACAATTCCGACGAAACTGCATTAATGTAAGACTTGTTAAAAGCTACAAATTCTAACGAATTTTTGGCAATATAAATTAAAGCTAATGATTAATTAATTACGTGGTGCTTCAATTACAGCGCATCCGTCAAAAGCTAAAAACATGAACAAGTTTTAGTGCCTATCTTTGTAATAAATTAAAATTCCAATTTCAGATACGATCTAAGATCTTTGAGGCAATGAACTCACTCCAAATTACTCTGAAATCTGAGTTTAAAAAACATTTAAAATCGACAGGATATAGGAACAATCCATACAATACAAAAATTTATTTGAAAGTTAAAAACCCTATAACTTACCAGGCTCTTCAACTGCACAAAAAATGGTAGTACATATAATTTTTCTAAACAGTAGTCATTTTTGTAAAAAAAAATTTCCCAATTTCCTTCAGAAGGTTTAATAAATTAGATTCAGGATTTGAAATTATTTAGTGTAATTACTCCAGTAATTTAAAAATACAAGATCATAATTATTGAACATGTTTATAATATGTAGAGTTATTTAAAATCTTACAATCAATTTCGCTCCAGAAGCCACCACAAACTAAAAACACCAAAAATGACAGGAATTGATCAAAATAACATAAATGAAGGGAAAGGGAGAACAAACGATGCAACAGAGATGTAAAAATGGGCAATCCCGAACCTGTCACGTTAAAATGAGTTTTCACTGCAGAATTTTAAAACACGAATGATTCGAAAATTATCGCAAATTATTATTCTTAATTAAGTTCTAAAATTTAGAAAACTCATTTATTTTTAGGTAAACTTTTTAAGTTTTTTTCATACCAACAGGTAGCTCTTCCGATGGGACTAAAAAATTCAATAGAAATGCATTTTTACTATAGGCTCAAAAATTCCCTTTAAGTTGAATTTTGGAAAATAAGTAAATCAGTGATCAGATTAAGCAATAATATTTTATGATGAAAGTTAGAATAATTCTAAAAGATCTGATATTTATGGTTAGACCCGGAAAACAACTTTCAGGATCTTACCCGAAGCTTGTATTAAATCGCAAGTTAACCCGTCTGAAAAGAATTAAGTTTTGGTATAAAGTATTAAGTTAAAGAAATAAGCTTTAAATGCATGAGAATGGCAAACACTTACACACGTGATAAGATAGGC
This sequence comes from Spatulosminthurus flaviceps, assembly GCA_034693705.1. NCBI lineage: Eukaryota > Metazoa > Arthropoda > Collembola > Symphypleona > Sminthuridae > Spatulosminthurus > Spatulosminthurus flaviceps. Next base: position 21,140 of record JAQFXU010001926.1, on the reverse strand, counting down.
CTTTAAAATACACATTAATTATTTTTAGAATAATTTTTACAATCAAGTAAAATGGTTGAAGCATGATTTGTGGGACAAACGAACAATCTGACGGAGGACATCTTTCGGGGGTGTTTGCGCTAATTTGATTTCTGAATGATTTTCCAGATTTTGAAGGCTGGGCCGGAACGCGTTGCTGCTTTAGAACCTTGTGTAGAGGCACTTTAAAATACAAGTTTCAATATTCGCAGGTCATTTTTGTTTTTTCATAACAACTAAATTGCCACCTCCAACAAGCAAACATCTTTTGATGGCCCCTGACCAACAATTTTATTAATTTAGTTATTAAGGTTACGGATACCGAGCCTTGATCACATTGAGTGATTAAGAGCATTTTACATTGATAATGCAAAATTATTGGTAATTCCTTATGATTATCCCTTTTGAAATGAGATTTCTATGTGGATTTAGTTTACAGTATAAAGAACAACTGAAATTCAATTCAGCCTGTTTTAAATGCGATTTAGCATGTTGACTTTCATGAACTTGGTTATTAATTCTCGTTTCGCGGGAAGGATCACATTAGAGAGTTTCGTTTTTAGAGGTATCAAGTAAAATCGAATGGGAATAATTATGTAAAGATGAACGTTTAGAATATTTGTCACTTCCTTTTTAGTTTTTATATTTACAGGTTTTTATATGTGTATATAGTGCTCGCTTTTTGCAATTTGATCATCGTAGCTCAAATTAATTGGTTCAAGTGACATAAATATTGGTTTGCTTGTCAGTGACATCACAATCATAATAAGTATAATCACGGAAGCCTTTACTTTGGTTTTGTCCAGTTGTCCCTCCGCTTTTTGAGGCAGAATTTTGAGGATTTTTGAGCTGCTTAACTGGTCAAATGGGATCAAAATATTTACGGTGTTAATTTGAGGACCTTCTTTGAATACTTCCAGGGTCCAAGTCTTTACATAATTAAGCAGGTTTCAGTTTTTATTTTTCAAAACTTCGGCAGACCTAGTGAATTTTGGCTTTTGGGACTAGTTAATAATTTAAGGGCCCACTGATCCGTTTGAGTTGGCAACTCCAGTTTTCGACCGAAGTGTTGAATTAAATGTGGCAATAATTATTTTTCTCAAGCACCATAACCAATTGCATCATTTTACAAAATGTCATTGCCCCAGATCTATCATTGCGCTTACAACTGGGCCTCAGGTGCATTTCCTCAGTATATATTTAAATGGGAGAGGTTCTTGCCAACACCCTCGCGTGTTGAGAAGTTTGTGATTGCCGAGCAAAAACAAAAATTGAAATGCTTTCGGAAAATGACGGAAATTTTTATTAAAGCATATTCGTACGCCTGGTATCGACGAATCAACTTAAACCCGTCCAATTCCATGATTCAAATTTTTATTTGAATGGGATTGAATGGTATTTGGGTGGCTTTTAGAAGAAATGTGCTGAGTAAAAAACCTCTACCATTTAAATATACGGCGAAGAAATGTACTTGAGGCCCAGTTGTAAGCGCAATGATAGAGCTAGGGTAATGACGTTTTGCAAAATGATGCATTTTGTTGTGGTGCTCCGAAAAATAATTGCGCTATATTTCGTTAACTACTTTGATTTCGGTAGAAAAATGGATTTGCCAATTCACGGGCAAACAGACCACTGTGTGGCCGTAAAAATTGTGGAAAAAATCTTAAAGATAATTTTTGATGGAAATGCTACAAATATTTTAATGCCCTCAGGTTTTTCCTTGGACATAATTTGCAAGTAGTACATCGCATGGGTACAAAAACGCGATACCCGTACCCGTACCCAAATAAATCTTCGTGTTTATTCAAAATCGGTACCTTTACCCGTACCCAGGTACATATTTCAGATACCCGTACCCGATATTATTTCAAGGACCACTTACCCGTACCCGAAATGTACCCGTACCCAAATTTTACCTGCAATATTGGCAGTATTTATCAGTGGGCAATATCAAATTGAAGGATAATACTAATTCCATAAAAGTTGCCCAACGCCAAATAGATGACTTCTCTATCGATTTCTCACTTTTCCTTGTAAAAATAAAATACTTAAATTTGTCGGGTACTTGTCTTTCGGTCACGGGTACATTCAAACCATGATACCCGCCGTACCCGTTTGGGTACCACCCAAAGCTTTTATGACGATACCCGTACCCTATCTCCAACAGTTCGATTCCAACTTGTGCCTTTACCCGCACCCGAATACCCTGGTACTCAAATACCCGTGAGATGCACTATTTGCAAGTAAACGCATTTTTTCTGATGCAATTTTTGAAAATATGACTGTTAAATAAAATTATGAAAATCTTACCAATATTTTTCTCTGTCCATCCACAAATAATTATACTCAGAAACACTAGCACCCGGACGGTGCCAATAACTCTGAGAACTTGCATGATTTCAAAGGAGATCAAGACCAAGAACTGCTGCTTCAACCTACAAATTTCAATTTTTAACCAATTTTAATGAGTAAGAAATTCCATCGTTTAAATCAACTGGCAGAGAATATGGGTACGAGTATTTGGAAGAATATCAAATTAATTTTACAAGTTGATCAAAGTATTTCTAGCATAGCTATTCAAACTTTGATTTCAAATGAAGATTGCCCATTCATTTCCTTTGTCCCGCCAGCGTTTGCACATACTTGTGATAATGTTATGCATTAATGGGGACCATGAATCGCTCTAGTTTCAACATTTTAAAAAGGGTGATGATCCTCGGAACATTATTTAGATTTCGCGAGCTATATTATGCCGCCCGATTATTACATTACATTATAACTGATGATTCAGATGGAATTTTAAATTCGGGAATTTGGCCGGATGTTTTGATTTAAAAATCGCCTCATTTTCCGCCACTAAAGCACATTCCTCCGCATTGTTTTTCTTTCGTGTGTAATTGTTTTCACAAACGCATGAAGAATTAAAGGATTGCCACAGAGTTTCCCTGGGTTTGCAGCTGATGAAAATGATCAGGGATGAATACTTATAGTATTTATTTAAGTTGACGGAGAGAAAATTTCGCCACCCTGGTTCACTTATTTTCTTTACTTAAAACCGCGGATGGCTCAGGCGTACTTGAGATAAACGCATGCGTTCTTTGCTTTCCCACTATATGTCTTTAAAATTAATACTATAGCAAAAATTAGACTAGCACCTACTATAGTATAGTGGATTCAAATATTGTATGCAGAGATAGAAAATTAGTAGTTAAAAATAATGAACCGTGTAATATTTGCTCCCAAGAAGATATGACTTGGGAACTTTTGTTCAATGCATGCAAAGGTTTAGACAACTGAAGGAAAAATGTTTTCGGTAAAATGCAATAGAAGGAGAGGGCAACTTCATAGAAACATTATGTAGCAATGGTAAAGTTGTATTGGAGAAACTCTATGATTTCTTTTGTAAAGCATGCAGGACCTACGGTCAAAAAATATGATTACAACATAAAGATTGTTAAATATAATTTAAACAATTGTACGAATTGTAATTTGATTACATGTAATTTTTGTGTATGAGCACGCTCCGACACACAATAAAGATGCATACATACTAAATGTCTTGCAAAAGGACAGAAACTCACGGAACGCCGAAATTGTCGAAAAATAAACTCCTCCAGTATTTTAAGCCAGCTATGTTTAAGAAGTACAATGCCTGCTTACATCATTGTCGACTCTGGAGTTTCAACAAAAGACAAAGTATCATTGCTCTCTCAGATGCAATTCTAAAATTTCATTTTTTCCTTGCCTTCTGATTTTCGATATTTTTATCTGACACATAAAGTATCGAAATCATTCGTGAATCTAATAAATAATTTCAAAATCAAATATCAAATTAATTTCATAATCAAATTTCAAAATTAATTTCAAAATCAAATTTCAAAATCTTCCAAATAAATTTTAAAATCATATCTTAAAATATATTTTGTCACTTTTAAAACTGAATGTGGCCTAAGGGACTGAGGGATCATCGATTTGTGACGCCATACAATTTAGAAGGTTGGGGCAGCCGAAATAGTGGTTGCTAGAGGTGAGAAACGAAATTGGAAATAAAGAAAAAATCATGCCATGCAGACAGGTTATTCACAAAAGACTTGTGATCGCAAGTCCGATTGTAAGTTCTGAGTTACTATTTTTGTAATGTTCAGTTGCATTTAGTTACGATATAACTCAAAATAGATAAGTTGCAAAAAATTTATAAAAATCCTAAATTTCGATAATTTTTTTGAAAAATTTAAGATTTCTAATTTTTTCATACTTTGTTGATCCTTATGCGACAATTTGGTTTCCAGATTCAGATTCTGCCTGAAGTACTGATTTACATCCGTATTTTTACCAGCCGGTTAAAGTTTTAAATTAATTATGAAAAATATAACCATTTTATGAAATTTTAGGGACAACCTTGATATTTATTTTTTAATGCAAACGCAATTGACCGTTGTACAGGGAGAGGTTGTTGTAGTATGGGATTTAGAGCGAATAAGCGACTAAAACATCCAAAATAAGCAATAGTTATTCTAAGCTTCCAATTACTACAATCAACTCACCACTGTTATAACTTGTAACTAACGCCAATAACAATATCAATTAAGACAAAGTAAATATGAATGAAGTAAAACCCTTCAGGACTGAGTTGCACTATTATGCAATAAGTAGCGAGCACCAAGCCAGGATTATAACGGACAGTAAATGTATTTATTCTTTAAGGATCAGTTCGCGTCTCTCCTCAAGGCTGCTCCAGTTAACACTGAGGCATGAGAGCGTGCTCCAGCACGGAAGAAGACTAGAGTCTCAATTACATTTAAATATTCAAAGTACCGCGAAGGAAGGTAGTATCAAGGATACACTCTGTTACACCGTATTCCCAAGATGATATGGCATCTCAACGAAGAATTTCATAAGGAATCTTTTACTGAAAACCAATTTGTGGTACCTCAAGCCGTTAAGAAGATATGGTAATTTCATTATTTAAAATTCGCAAAACTTTCTCAAATTTTGGAGTTTTGGGAAAAACCGCAAAACCAAGTTTCTTTAGACGGGGTAAAAATTGGTCGAGAAATTGAATATTGATACTTAAACGTGTAATCTCGCTTTTTTACTCAAGTTTGAAGCATGTGTTCCTGGAAAAAAAGATATCCATGAATTTTAGGCAATTGCATTGGTATCAAAGCAAGAAAGACAGAATGCAAATAATAATTATTGTAGTTAGGGTCAAAGTGAGGGAGTAAAATTTGTATCAATTTCAGCTGTCCTTCACGCCTTCACTACTACCAATTATGTCTTGACCTAGAAGATACAAGGTAAATTCGCAATATCATCTCTCTTTAAAAATAGAGCCGTACAATTCTAGGGAATTAAAGCCTACTAAAATGGCTGGTGGTTGGATGGAAATTTAATGAAAAAGTTAGTTTAAATGTTTTTGCCATTTACGATTGCCTTGATAATATGACTGGTGAACATGAGATCAAAAATGACCAGGCTTACAAAAATTTCAGAAGTAATTAACGGATCAACAAATAAAATTGTGCGTAGGTTTTACATGATTTGGCTTATTCTGCTCAATTCATGACTTCAGTGACTTCTGAGTAAGTTCTGAATCAGTAGGCAAAACATCTCTCCACCAATGGTAACACAAGAAGAAAATTAATTTGGATACAATTTCCAAATATGTAATCAGTGGTATTATTGTAAAAGTGAAAGATACGAGAAATTAAGTCATTTTCCTCTTATTATTAGTATCAATAATAATAATTATTATTATCTCGTTATGCAAGGAATAGAAGTCATTAGTGCGTCGTCTGCATTTTTTGCGATCAAATTAATTTCAGTGGTAAATTGAAAATTGTGTGTGTCGTGTCTGCTTCAACTTCATACCCCATTGCTTTCATTAAATTTTTGTTATCCAATTGCAGTTTGTTATCCAGCAAATTAAAGTGAAAGTTTGTTCCCTGAATAATATATTAAATGAAGTAGTGCGTTTTGTTAGCATTGCAGGCTAACTGGAGATATTTGTTTAATTGTATGATATTACCCCAAATTCTAGAATTTTGGGTAATTGTTTTTTAGGAACAAGTTTACCTCGGGAGATACAATGAAAAATGGGACAGCCAACAACGTGGGTTTTAATTTTAAGTAACTTCTAGGCAAAGCTTCATGGTGTAAACCTTCTGAGGTCCCTTCATTTCGACATATATATGGGGAAGGCTCAAAAGTTTTCATTTTTACAAAATGAGAAAATTACATGCTTCAAAAATAAAACTGCATAACATTGTTATGTTCCCTGCATGGACGTGATTAAAACCATGTCCCCTAACATAAGTTGTTACAGAAGACACAGCATGTGTTATTTATTGTGTATCAACTGCCTATATAAAACATACATAGGAAGAGCGTACATAAATACACGGAAAAATCCACTAAATTATTTAAAGTTTGGTCATGGATTTTACATCAAGTAATAATTATTGCATTTGCAATATTTATGCTTACGTGCTTCACCACGTATGAATCAGTGCCGTTTGTCTTTTGAGAGTTTGAACGTTGCTGGCCCATTAAAATATTAAAATGCTTGGAACGCATATCCCACGCTCACATCATTTTAAAGCTTCTGCAGACACAAGGGTTTCCATATGTAAAAAATCTGATGAGTGTTTCGTGTGTTTTTAGCCTCATGATTTTATTTTAATCTCAATAAAATCCATGGAAAACTTTACCCTAAGAAAGACACTCGTACCATGAAAAAACTCATACATAAAAGCTTGAAAAATCGAGCACTTAAACATTTGCCTGTAGTAAAATAAGCTGCATGTGGTGGAGCTTTTTAAGAGAAAGAAGGAAAATGTTTTAGGCATTGAAGAAAATGTATACTTTACCCATCATGCGATATTAGAAATTATATGCTATTTTTCTGACTGAGTTGCAACAATTTCATTCTGTTTGGGAATAATTATGCGGTCAACTGATTTGATTTTCAATAAAAATGCTAACAGGTTGCTCACTTTTCGTTATAATAGTTTGTTATTTTTTAATAATAAACGCAATTTTCATTTTACATTTAATATTCATAACAATAATTTTATTATTGTTAACAAAATTATTTTATTTATATCGTACCATCTATAATTGACAACTTTTTTTATTTTGCATTTTCCTAACCTTACCCTTTTACTAAATCGCAACCATTAAGCTTATTAAGCTTAAACTGAATTACGACTTTCCTCCCACAGTTGCAACTGTACTAGAAGATGTGACTGTGTCATTCTTGATTCTTCCATTGTCTTCCATGCGACTTTAAAATGATGAAACTTTTCATCTACCAAGGTTGAGATAACACGCGCCACTATCTCAATATCACCCAAAGATGAACCCATACTATTTAATTGGGCAGCGTATTTTTGTATCTCACACATTGCCTTGACGGGAGATTTTACTTTACTGACCTTCACATTTAAGAATTTTTGCAATACAATCGGCCTTCATTTGATCCATGCTGCTTGCTCCAAATCTCGTAAGCCTCATTCTTGCAATCTAAAACAAGATCCAACTGCTCATCAGTTATGCAAGCAAGTAAAGCGTTCTAAGCTTCCATGTTCCCTTGATCCCACTTGTTCTGATCTGGTCCAGCTGCCTTGGGTCTAGGGGTGGTCCCGTCCACAATTTCCATGAGATTGTGAACATGGAAAAGGGCTTCCACTCTCATTTTCCAAACAAAGAAATTATCACCATTTAACTTGGTGACTGAGGTCGTGTCAAAAGTCCTGTAACTTCCTCTTGTATTTTCTGCATTGTCTGCTCCTACTGCTGCTTGGGCCATTTCAACGAATTCTATCAACTGTAAAAATTTTATTTTAAAAATTTGCAAATTGAACACATCTTTTCTTAAAATCCCTGGGGTTAGTTTTTCAACTTGATGAATTTCCCTCCACGGAAGTAATCTTTTCATACTATTCAATGGAACTAAAAATAATATAGTTTCGTATATTTTGGGAGTTTGTGTTAATATTACTTAATTTATTTTATTTTTTGTCTTATTTCGTTTGAGTGAATAAATTGAATTATTTAGTAAAAATGAGTTTTTGTTATCTTCGAATGGGTTTGTAGCATGGTTCGAAAAAACAAGTAGTTTGACCTATAGGCTTTAGCTAACGAGGCTTATACCCTTTTAATTCGGCCCTAATAAGCTTTATTGTTAGCTTACAGTAATTATTAGAGAGATTTTTCTTCCCTTCTTCTTCCCACTCGAAGATTAGCAGCCTTAGTAGTAGAAGATCACACGTCCGTCTGGATTCATCCATTTCCCTCCCAAGCCTCTCTGAAAAGCAGAACTTTGCGTCTCTCAAACTGGAGCGAACACGCTGTAGTTATAATTGTATTGGTCGATCGCTTCACCCATAAATTCTAATAGAGTAGTGTATTTTTGCATTTAAACCTTCGTTTTCAGGGGAGATTTATTTTTCTTGCTCTCAATTTAAAGAATTTTTTTATTGGATCTTACGGGATATCCATTTTTGTAGTCAACATCAGCATAAAATAGTATTTCACCTTCAACAAATTTTGACAAAATTGTAAAATAAGAACCATATGGAATTTTCAAAGGCCATAAGATCGTTTTCCTAACACGTGGACAAAAAATAATTTTTTTCCGATATTATTTATGTCACCCCGTTATAGTCCGTCCCATCGCTTGGAACGTCTGGGACCGGAAGTAGATTTCTATTAAATTCCGGGTGAATGGAGATATAAAGCTCACACGAACTTACTCAAATAAAATGTGATGACAGTGGTATTGGTATTTATATAATGGTCCTGGAGTTTTCACCCAAATAAATTTTGATATGTGAAATAGAATTCATGAAATAGTGAAAGGTGGAAAATGTTTCAAGAACTAGGAAAACACTTTTGTGAGCTGGCCTGCCCACCAAAAGAATCCTTTGCACTTACGCTACGCAGTATCATTTTATAAAGTGTAGGTGAACGAGGAATTTGTAAGGCCAAAACGGGGTAGAGTTTAAATATGATTATAAAAAGTAATCTTGTAACGAAGTTTCCATTTTGAAGATTTCCTTGGTATGTTTTGAAAAGTTTTAAATGGATTTTAAAAAATTTCACGTTTTTATGTCATATGCGAATATTACCCGAGGTGGGGAGATTGTCTCCGGAGGTGCTATCTCCTAACTCCAGTTAATTAACGCGTCTCTGGAAGCCGCAGGGTCCCTCCTAGCTAATAATTTTATATGGTCGATAGCATGATGGTTATTTTAACCATGGTAACCAGAATGGCTACTTTGGCCATGGTTAACTGCTTCCGATTTCACATGAAAATAATGGTTAATTTAACCATGGCTAATTGTAAGCCCACAAGTGAAATGAAGGTGTTAATACATATGTCCAAAGGACCTGTCATACATGACATGTATAAAAAATTGAATAAATAATTAAGAGGCCAGCAAATAGCATACGTAATTTAAAGGTTTATGCCTAATTCTGTTTAATTCATGGCTTTATGGACTTGTGTTATTTCTGAGTAAGAGCAGTATTCATGTTACCTCACTAACACTAAATTCGGCACTAAACTGACCACTTTTTGAGGATTACTGGCTGTTTCGAATTCATCTTGGATCCTCTCACTCAACTCTCGATGAGGAGACTAAAAAAAGTGAGTGATGATTCTAATCACCAAATCGGTGACTAAATTCGACACTCACTCATATAAACTTTGATGTAAAAGTCAGCACTCACCCTAAGAGCATAGTTGCATAGTGAGTTAAAGCATTCATTTTAGGGTGAGTGGTACTTTTAGTGAGTGGAGCCTTGAATACCAGGGAGACTCACACTCTCACTCATGCCTCAACACTCACTCACGGGATTGCTAGTGTTAGTCCTAGTATTAGTGTGTCACATGAATACGGCCCTAAAAGTCACTAGGAAAATTGACTCCTCTTCTGCCATGGTAACATTAGAAGTAAAATTAGTTTGGATAAATTTTTTTAATAGTCAGTGTTGTTAATGAAAGAGTGAAAGATACGAGGCAATAAAGGGTCATATTCATGTAACCTCACTAATTCTAAATTTGGCACTAAACTCACCACGTTTTGAAGGTTAGTGGGTGGCCTTGAATACCAGGGAGACTTACACTCTCCCTCACGCCTCAACACTCACTCACGTGATTGCTAGTGTTAGTGCTAGTATTAGTGATTAGTGTGTCACATGAGTACGGCCCAAAGCCTTTTTTCCTTATTACTAGTGGCAATAATAAGCTTTTTATCGAAGTAATGAAAGTCATCACTACGTTGAAAACTCTGTATTTTGTGTGATCAATTAATTCCAATGCAGTGGTAAATTGTGTGTGTCGTGTCTGCTTCCATTTCATACGCCCCCCCCCAATGCCTTCAAAAATTTGTGATATCCAATTGTGTGAGTTTGGCTAGTTGAAATTACAGGTCATAACTTTTTCCCCAAAATTGAAGTGAATATTTGTTCCTTCAGTGTCAAGATTGAAGTTGTGCGTTTTAGTAGCATTACAGGCTGACTGGAGATTTTTTTTATTATTGAATATTACACTAAAGCCTAGAATTTTGGGCGTATATTTTTAGTAGAAACGTGAGCTTTCCTGGACTTGAAGATGCCACATGGGACCACGAATAACGTGAGTTACCATTTTCATAGAATTTTAGTCAAACCTCCATAGCATAAGCTCGGATGTTCGATGTAATTTGAGTTTGGAATAAAGTGCGGAAGTATACAATTTTTCCTATTTTTCAAACATTTACCATTTCCGTACTTGAGAAACAATTGTTCCTATGCTGCAAATTGGTTACATGCTCATATGCCATGAATGCGGACGTGATTAAAATCATGTCTCCTGAGATAAATTATAACGGTTCAGCAGACACATGGCCACATTCACGTCACACACTAATACTAGCACTAACACTAGCGCTCACGTGAGTGAGTGTTGAGGCATGAATGAGAGTGTGAGTTTCCCTGGTAGTTCAAGGATTCACTCACTAAAAGTACCACTCACCCTAAAATGCGTGCATTAAACGTATTATTATCTTTAGGGGACTCTTGAGTTATAACTCAAAGTTTTACAAGAGTTAGTGGAGAATGTAGTCACCGAATCAGTGACTAGAATCATCACTCACTATTTTGAGTGACCTCATTGAAAGTTGAATGGGAGGGTCCAAGATGAATTCGAAACAGCCACTAACCCTCATAAAGTGGTGAGTTTATTGCCGAATTTAGTGTTAGTGAGGTAACATGAATACGGCCCACAGTCTGTTTTATTTTTTGCTTACCATTTGGCTATGAAAAAAAAATACATGGAAAAAATACACATAAATACTCAACGGCTCAAGACTTATAGAGACGGATTGCTTATTAACATGGTTTACCATAGAAAATAATTTGGTTTTTCTTCGGCGACAGTGAACCTTTCTGACCCATTAAAATCCAAAAACGCTAAGAATGAAAAACCCACGTTCACTCATATCATCTTAAAGATTTTGCAAATCCAAGGGTTTCCATTTAAAAAATAATCTGCTGAGTGTTTCTTGCCTTTTAATTCTTTTGATTTTATTTTAAAGTGCACATCCTCTGTCTTAAAAGGCTACAAGTACTTTTCCGTTCCTTTATAGCACATATAGATAGGCTAGAAATTCTTGCGAAGGATGACCACACGTTTATTGTTACTAAAGCATTACTTGGATTCGTCCTACTTTCCGTTTATGTTGACTGAGCATAAAAATCAAAGAAGCTTAGAAACAAGCATTAATTACCGTTTAATATCGAGAATAATAGCCGAGAGTCCAGCAACTCAGCAAAACGTGCAGTGTAGAAAAGTATGAAAAGCGAAAGGGTGCATAAACTGAATTACTGGTATTGAGTTGTGACATAAATCTGTGTACTGTAATTGAAATAGTATATAGGTCAAAACATGCCCATGTAAATTTTAAAAGAATGCATTTGTTTATCAAAGCGGTATTTTACTCACATTGCCCTGATTTGTATTTAATTCTATGTGTTTTAAGTAATTGAATAATTAATGATTGTTGTTATAATTAAGGGTGAATTTTTCCTAAGCAAAGGCAAGTTACTTTAGTGTATGAAGCTTCAATGCTGATTGCCCGGACTGTAAGCATTTTTTAGATTTTATCATTTTCAGTTACTGGAGGTTCATAAGAAAAGATGATTTAGCGAAAAAAATCCACAGCACTGTTGAAAATCAATGGATCAGTTTCTCAGCGAGCCCCACGCTAAATATCATGCATCTAACAATTAGTGTCTCCACATTTGATATGAATGTTCCCATTTGTGTCAAATTGTGTGCTAGGGAGGTGTATGCATTTAGACACAACGATTAAATTAACATTTTCCTAAGAATCTAAAAATTGCCTCGAAGATGTTCTTGCTCAAAGTTCGTTGGCTACTGCCAGACCACTGTGCCGACGGTGCCAACTCCTTCATATAAATTATTTGAAATTTCCGCTTTTCCTCACCGATAAATTCAACACATTTTCTCCTTCCGTGCTGAAGTCTGCAAAGGTTTTGGATTCTTCTCAAAAACTCCAGAATAAAAACTGCGCTACTGAGTCCCAACCCCACGCCGAAAATCCCGAATACATATTTTAAAAGCCGCTTTTTAATTGGCTGAAAAAACCTGCGAGAAAAAGACCCATGGCCCCAAATCATTGCCATCACATTCAATTTCGGGATGTATTTTCTAAACCTCTTTTCCCTCTTACCCCTCCTCTTCCTCCAATATAAGCCACCTTGTCGAAGTTTCTCAAAAGTGCTGTAGTATTCACGCCAAAAATCCCACAAACCCGATTCCACGGTGCAAAACAGGTTGGAAACTAACATCGGATGCATGAAATTTCGATTGATCAAAAAGGGCATGCGATGTTGGAATAAACTCAAATCTGGGCCAATCAAGGCGGCGTTGAGTCTGGTAGAAAATTTTGCCAGCGCTGCGAATGAGGCTACGTCTTGATTCGTACCAATAAAGACATGTTCTCGAGGGAGGACCATCCGATGCGAAGATCCGAAATTTACGGTGGTTTTCCTTCGACGCGATGTTAACGAAAGGGCGATGTCGACAATACTCGAGTTAGTGAACTGCATTCGATGGGAAAAATCCGTAATGATTTCCCGTAGCTTTTCACCCTCCATCCTATCCGCATCGATGAGCTCCCTGAGCCTGGCGTGCAACAAGGACTTTTTCTCGCCACCCTTTCCATTAGTATAGTACGAATTAGTAAGGATGAATTCTTTGGAATCGAGAATTTCCTCCATGTTCATTGGTACCTTTGGAAGTACCCTTGAGGTTAGCATAGAATACAAAATGCCTTTCGAGCCATTACTGATCACAATATTACCCAAGCCCCAAAGTGATATTAAAATGGCGGCGATGTAACCGAAACGGCTTAGGAAATTTTTGGGTAATTTTCCTTGTTCCAAAATCGAGGAAACAATGAATTTGAACGGGTCATAGCTCTTGCTCTGTTTTCTCTTCCCTTTTAAACTCTTTAGCGCAAACAAGCTTCCTGAACAAAGAATAGCTGAAATTCCGATACAAATCCAAGTGAATCGGTCCACGACTTTAAAAAGCGCGCTTTGATTCGAGCTTGAAGTTACAATCCAAACAAAGGAAAAACGGAAGTAAGTTTCCGCGGGAACGGTCCATTCAAAAATGAAATGCATCGCTTGGTTTAAAATCAAACGGTTAAATTCCCCATCGGCCAGGACCGATGTAACGATTCTACTTATCGGGTTTTGGGCTTCCGGTAATTTTTTGAAAAGGATATCCAGAATAGGTTTTTGCTCGGTGGTGAAGTTCATGACCTTGGTAATTATGCTTAGTGCGCATTGGATGGATGGTGTGTAAAGCCCAGCGATGCGAGGACTGCAATCATTCGAGATCCGCTTAGCGCTTTGGTAAAGTCGCGCGCCCTTGGCATTTCTGTATAAGTTCCTTTCCTTTGCTTGTGCATCTTTCAGTTTCATTGACTTCGGAATGTCAAGTAGCGTCTGTGCATTTTGATGGATGAAGCATATCTTACATAGCAGACGGAGACGCTTTGAATCGTGAACAAGTACCGTGGAAGTTGTATCGGCCTTTAGAATCTTTCTTACCAGATTCAATGAGAGTGGTGTCAGGGAAACGAAAATACCGAATTGAGGGTTTTGGCGCAGGATTTCAAAAACCAGCGAGTCCATTTCATTGACACGGGGTCGTTGGGAAATGGAAGGGAGGTATAAATGGACTTTGCCATAATTAAAGCGAGTTACTTGGAGAATTCCAAAATGCCGTGGATGGTCGATTTCACTAATAAAAAATGTTGTGTGGGTTCGCGATTCGAACAAACTTTCAATTAAATTACCGTCAAGTAATAAATTCGAAGTTTTCCTGAAAATCTCTACTTGGTAAAATTCTACATTTAATCTATTGGAAACAAATTCTAGGTTCAAAATGGTCAGTTTAACGGGTAAATAATTGCTGCCAGATGCTATTTTACAATGCACAAATAATAAAATTGGGAGTAGAATATTCTGCTTCATTTCGAGGCCTCCGAGTTATCAAATGATAAAAATTCAGAATTCAAGATTGACAGTGGAAGCTTCATGACTTCCGTGTGGACTTCAAGTGTGTTAAAGAAAGTCGTCCGCATTTGGGCGGAAATAGCTTAAGACAACAAAGGCTTTAAATCGCATTCGAAGCAGGCATTTACACAAGCTTTAACTTGTGTTTATTTGTACAGCAATTGTCAACGGTAGTTCCTGCTTCCAAACACCTGTTCCCCCAAAAAATCAACAAGGTAACTCTTGAGTTCCCATTACTTAATAATAACACAAGTTAAGGATTTTTGTCCCTCAACCAAAGTAGTAACGTTAAAACTTTCCATGGGAAATTTTTCAAGGTGAAGATTGAAGGCTGATGGTGAGAACAAATGCTTTTCATATCGCATCTGTTAAAATCTATCACGTCGGTTGCAAATCTTATATCATGGAGTAAAAAACTGGCCAAATTCATAAAATACCATCAGATATTATATTAGTGAGTAAGGAAGGCTACAATATAACTTTTGACCATGACTATGACCATAATTTATTATGACCTTAGTTGTGACCATATGTGTGACCGTAATTCTGACCATATGTGTGACCAAAATAAAAATCTAAAAAATTGGTTCAAATAGTTCCATTTTATTTAATGGGTAAAAAGAATTTTTACTTGAAACCCTTTAAAATTTCCACAAAATTTAAGTGCGGCCTTAAATGATGTTGTAGATTTATCTGAAACCATATTTACCTACTTGATGTTTTTATAAAATTTTACCATAGTAGCTCAACGGCATTGATCATAATAGGGCCGTATAGGCGTATCAGTTTGTTAAGTACGGATTTAAATAGCTAGCAGTTTGACAAACTTAAGACAATTTCAGCTATACTAAAAATATCGAAGAAATTAAAACTATACTAAAAAAATTGTTGAGGCAATTATCGCTTACCATATAACAATCAAATTACCAACAAAATAGTGAACATTTCGGTTACGTCCACCAAGAGTTCACAATTACGATCATAATAATGATCACACTTAGGGTGTACTCACATAGAACCTTTTTCTTCCGTAACCGTAAGTTTTTTACCGCACGGAAGAAACCACTCACATAGAACCCGCTTTTTTACCATTGAAAGGGATAAACATTACGCGGTGGGTTGCTTCCGTTTAACGGAAGAAAAATTAAACGGTTACGGAAGAAAAAGCTTATGTGAGTACACCCTTATGGTCATACTTATGGTCATAGTGATGGTCCTTGTTATGGTCACAATTATGGTCATAGTTATGGTCACACCCATGGTCAAAATTATGGTCAAAATTATGGTCATAGTTATGGTCACAATTATGGTGTCACCCATGGTCAAAATTATGATCAAAATTATTACCACAATTACGATCAAAATTATGATCATAATTATGTTCACAATTATGGTCAAAATTATGGTCACAATTTTGGTCATAATTATGGTCGTAATTATGGTAAAAAATACATATGATCACAATTATGGTCATAATTATGGTAAAAAATACATATGATCACAATTATGGTCAAAATTATAGTCAGTTAAAGCCGCACTTAAATTTTGAGAAAAATTTAAAACCTTTCACGCAAAAACAATAGTTCTACTTGCCCATAAAATAGACCTTTTTGATTTAAAATCACTAGATAGTGATTGATGGCTTATGCCAGGGTTAGGCAGTTACATAGGGTAAATACTATGAGTACAAAGATTTTTATGCGCTCTAAATGTTTAAAAGTAAAACTAAAAATCCCCCCCCCCCCGAAAGCCGTTTTTACATCAGGGACTCACGAAATTTCGAAAACCCTTAATTAAATATAAATTTCTGATTCTTTTTATTTCGACCAAAAAATTAAAAAAATTAAAAAAAAAATTAATAATAAATAAATTTTAAAAAAATTCAAAACGCGATTGGAAGGAATGGATCGGCAATCGGGGGAGTAGCGGTGAGGAGTTCTAACATATTTTGAAAAAAAAATCGAAGATTAGGGCGTATTACAGCAAAAGGTCTTACCATGTTAGTTACCCACACTCATAAGGCAGGTTAATCATTTTCACGCTATCTCGATTGTGTAGCTACTCATTGTAAGGTTACTCGTTTAAGTTGACATTTTTGATTCCGACATTCTTAAAGGCAATGAGAAAATGACATCCGCTTTTTAAAAGTCCAACATTTTATGCAGGAATTTTTGGGTTAAAAAAAGCACACTTACCTCTAAGTTTGCATGAATTTAGATGACATATGATGATTAACATCTGAATGATTTTACATGACTCATACAAACCCTTTATTTTTCACCTAGAGAGCTCAAATGGTAAGTCTTAAAAATGATAATTTTTCTTTCATAACATTGGTAAATACTTGTGATTACTGTGTACATTTAGTATTGTTGTATGATTTATTGTAAAAGCTGCTTTTGACTTGACTCATGGCTCTCCCTGTGAAAAATATCTAGTTTTGCTGCTAATAATTATGCAGATACATTGTGGATTTTAGTGAATCCATCTCCCACATTTGCAACGTTGACAGGAGAGAATCAAAGCCCCGCCTAGATTCATCCACTCACCTCCGAGCCAGGCAGACTAACAAGTCAGAAATTTACCTTTGTCAACCTAGAAATGCCATGTTTATTAAAATCCTTTCTTGGGGTTTTTGAAGAAAAATTAGACATTTTGAAGCTGAATTGAAATGCCGGTAACTGATAACAATACTATCTGCTCCATCTACGGGGCACAGCTGCTAATTAAAAAGATAGGAGATATGAGAGACATTCTATGAGAGACGGGTTGAAGGCACTAAAAAATGTACATATTAATAGCATACACAAATGTAAATGAAAAACCAGAAATTAAGGGCTCGGAACTTGATCTTGTCAAAATGATACTCTATAAAGTAAAAGTTGCATTTGCATTATTTCTACACCACCTATCTCGTCTACCGTAGAAACTAGTTTGTCATTTTAGAGCCTGAACGTTACTGGTCCATTCAAATGTTGTAAATGGTTTGAAGACAAATCCCACACTTTTATCCATGAAATCAAAGTTTTTCTAACTTTTAAGAGCTTCCAGGAAGAAACTGAAGGAATATTTCGTAATACACTACAATACATTATATTTGTATTACATTTATTTACGTGCTGTTGGTATATGCTGGGGAATGCACTACTTTTAAGTGATGCAAATACACACTTGTTTTAAACCTATGCTATTTAACCCTTGAATGCGTTTTGGATGGTTTTACGTTTAATTCATGGTTTTAAGACAAAAAAGGTAAGTGAAGGATCAAATCATCAAATCGTTGACCTACACCGTCAAATGTTTTGGGTGCGATCGTTAACTGTTTATATATGAGGCTCGACCTTTAAAACTACAGACCGCTTCATTTGCACAAGTTTAACTTAATTTATACCTGTGAAATCCAAAATGCTTAGATTATAGATGCACATTTCCTATCATACTTAAAGAGGGACAGGGGCAGAGGTAAAATAAATTACAATTTTGACCCACTGAATCCGCTATAAAAAATAACTCCTTTGTTCTAACCCAAGCTTTATCCAGTTTAGGGGGGGGGATGTAAAAATAAAATTAATGACAATTTTTGTAGGCATGAAAACCTTTGCAAAAGTAGTTTATTTTTTCTGAATTTTTAAGAAATAGACGTAAAAGACAAAGCCATGTAGAGAATCGCATAATTGAAGAAAATGAAAATATTTCCGGATTTGACACTTGCGGGAAAATTGTAAATGACAGGATAAATTTGATGGAAATTTGTCCATGTCAAAACCATTTTCAAGACAAAATTGGTTCCATCTTTCAGCGCTACCAACCGTCGTCGTCGCCATCCATTTCATCTTCCCACCAGCCTGACATAAAAGTAGCAACGATTGTATTGAAACGATTATAATGTTAAACATAGGAACATATATGATTATGAAGCCTACTTACATTGAAATTTTCGTTCAAAGGGGCAATTCACTGCGGCAACTGTGAAATTTGCAATGAAAATTATGTGAATTTAAAAAATATTGAATTCCAGTGCGTTAAACTTAGAAATAATGATGAGAACATACCTGTGCCCCCTGGAGAAGCTAAAATAGAAAAATCAATTTAAATTTCCCACCCATAATAAAAATTAGCACAACTTTAACAATTTGCTATAACTTTGTTTCCTTACTTGAAGTAATTACCACGCTGTCCCATTCGACCAAATCTGCAAAAAAATTTTAGATTTTGATTTAAAAGTTAAGCATCATTTTTAAAGTGGTAATTTTGAAATATTTTATTTTTTTACGTATGGTTGTTCCAGACCCTCCTGTGTAACCTTTTTATAAAAATATTATTGTTAATATTTCATAAACCGCATTTTTTATTGGTAAATTAATCAAGCTTGTTTAAATTAAATATTTACTCGGTAGGGTGATAGTAGCGCAGCCGTAAGGGACTGGAAAGAATAAAAAATGACAATTATTGTTATTTGTATTTTGTAAAAGCTATGCTCCAAAACTGGTATAAAGTACATAAAAAAAATTGGAGGGGAGACACTTACTCAGAGTTACTACGGTTACTGGGGAAATTGAAAACCGTGATATTAATTTTTAAATAATAAAATTTAGATGCAAAAAATAAATTCCTAAATTTTTAAAAACTTACTATTGTTAATGCCTATAAGAGGTTCATAAAGTTTTTAAATTCAGTTTTTATGAAACTTATGGCTAAAATTATGTAATCCGTTGCCCATTTTAATTTTAAAGCTGTGCAAGTTCAAACATTTTAGACGCACTTACATTCAAAGATCTCTCTGTATCTTCCACAAACTGAAAATATTGAAGTTTATATGGAAAACGAGTGATTACAATAATTATCAAAAAGCATTGAAATTTCTAAAAACATTTTGTAGGAATATATACACTAGCCTTTACCTGTTACGTTAAACTCATGCACCACTGAAAGGAAATATTTTTTGAAGGTTTAAATAAATAAAGAACCAAATAATAAAAATAGGAAAAGAGTTTTGAAACTAAGGTAGCCAAATGGTGATTTAAAAGCAACTTTTTGATTGATACCTGTGGTATAATTTTTGGTTTCGGTTGAAACTGGAAAATAATAAGATTTTATGATAGTAATTTCCATTATTAATTCCATTAATAATTAAAGGGTTCAATTTGAAAATTGACGACCAAATACGTGTCAACGAGTAAATAAGAATAGGAGTGTGATGGGAGTGGTAGTTTTCCTGAAAGGGCATATTTACATTGAAAATTAAGCAGAGTAGGGTAATTGGTTAGGTAAAATATGACTCATACCCATCACGTTGATAGTCGGACAATTCTCTGGATCTGAAATATTAAAGGGAGTTTTTAAATCGTGTGGAGTACGATTTTAGCATTTGAGATAAGAAAACTTACACCAGTTGAGGCAAACACCTACGGAATAAAAAACATGGTAGCATTAATAATTCTTGAGGATTATAAGTACTAGTGCAAGTTAAATTGAATTTAGACCTACAGTCAGGAGGAGGGGGGCAACGTGGTCCACGAGTCGGGGTAACAGGATATCTAGAGGTAGTAGAGTGGCGATGCGCATTTGTAGTTGTTGGTGTGGGTCTCTTAGTTGTTGGTTGGTCAGGTCTCTTGGTGGTTGCTGTGGGTTGGTCAGGTCTCTTGGTGGTTCCTGTGGGTCTCTTAGTTGTGGGTTGGTCAGGTCTCTTGGTGGTTCCTGTGGGTCTTTTAGTTGTGGGTTGGTCAGGTCTCTTGGTGGTTCCTGTGGGTCTCTTAGTTGTGGGTTGGTCAGGTCTCTTGGTGGTTGCTGTTGGTCTCTTAGTTGTGGGTTGGTCAGGTCTCTTGGTGGTTCCTGTGGGTCTTTTAGTTGTTGGTTGGTCAGGTCTCTTGGTGGTTGCTGTGGGTCTCTTAGTTGTGGGTTGGTCAGGTCTCTTAGTTGTTGGTTGGTAAGGTCTCTTAGTAGTGGGTTGGTCAGGTCTCTTGGTGGTTGCTGTTGGTCTCTTAGTTGTGGTTTGGTCAGGTCTCTTGGTGGTTGCTGTGTGTCTCTTTGTTGTGGGTTGGTCAGGTCTCTTGGTGGTTGCTGTTGGTCTCTTAGTTGTGGTTTGGTCAGGTCTCTTAGTTGTGGGTTGGTGAGGTCTCTTAGTTGTGGGTTGGTGAGGTCTCTTAGTTGTGGGTTGATGAGGTCTCTTAGTTGTGGGTTGATGAGGTTTCTTAGTTGTGGGTTGATGAGGTCTCTTAGTTGTGGGTTGGTGAGGTCTCTTAGTTGTGGGCTGGTGAGGTCTCTTAGTTGTGGGTTGATGAGGTCTCTTAGTTGTGGTTTGGTGAGGTCTCTTAGTTGTGGGTTGGTGAGGTCTCTTAGTTGTGGGTTGATGAGGTCTCTTAGTTGTGGGTTGGTGAGGTCTCTTAGTTGTGGGTTCGTGAGGACTCCTGGATGTTGTCGTTGGTCTCTTGGTCGTTGCAGGTACAAATGGCGTTGTAGTAGGTGCTTTTGTTGTCGTTGCTTGATGTACATATGGCGTTGTAGTAGGTGCTTTTGTTGTCGTT
>JAQFXU010001925.1:0-24295 GCA_034693705.1 Spatulosminthurus flaviceps | reverse complement strand
AAAAAGCTCCGTGCTCAAAGAAATTGCAAGCTTACTCGGTGTCGCCAAGCTTGAAAAGAGAGAGAGAGAGAGAGAGAAAGCGTGTAGCGCTTGTGTTTGTGACTTGTGAAGTAAGTTGTTGCAAAAGTGTGTGTATGTGTGTCGAATCAAGTCATGAACTCTCCATTTAGGGTACTCAATGGACAAGGCATGAGTTTTTATAGATATGAATTGGAGACGACTTAGGTTTGAGGAAGGTATACAAGTCCAGTGGGACTAGTCACTTTCCCAGGTCAGCATATTCTCATGAAGAAGGACAAAAGGAGTGGAAGTGTAAGAGTCACGTGTAAGCTTAGTTTTACAATTTCCTCGATTACTTACTTGCCTGCTCCTCCATACTCTTACCGTCTCGTAATACGATCCTCAACAACATTACATATTCCGTAGCATGAAAACTGTCTGTGGAGGACGGCTGCTGTTCATACTCCAATTTTCTTCCTACTCCTTCCCACTCCCCGACTACGGAGAATTTTTGCCAACCAGTCATGCATTGCATCCAAGCCTTTCGGACATTTCAGCAACACCGTTTTCAACTGAGAGAACCTTTGCAGAAAAATAGTACGTGGGCTTCCAGACGGAATTTCCTACAAGAGCTTCTACCTTCACTTGTTAAACTAGTCCATGGCACGAACCAAGTTCACGAGGAGTAGTACATAAGTGCGGGTTGAGGTAAAGTCATGAGGTAGGAATGAAGTGAGATATACCTATATGTAGCCCCTCAATCTCCCTACCTTACATAGTGCTTATGAATAAAGACATGTTCCGTGCTTCCCAGTCGTTTTTCAAGAGGCACGGAAGAAGAGCCTCTGTTCCTTTCAGAGTCCTCTTCTCCAAATCATGTACTTCTTTTTCGTTCAACTCTCCGGTTCTAAAAGAGCCCTTCTCTAATCTCCAGATGGAAAAGTCGCTCACTCAGCTTCTCTCTCCTCTGTCAGGTCTCTCTCTCTCTCTTCTCTCTTACTCTCTCTCTCTCTCTCTCCTTCTCTCTATAGCTCTGCCTCCTGCCTTTTCCTCCACAGTGGAATCATGTTTTCAGCCATCCAAACAACCAAACCAGTCATTCATTCATTCATCCAGATTTATGCATACATGATTGAAATACACCGTTCCAAATTCACACGCACGTCTTACGTCTTTCTTCAATACTTGACTAGAGGAAAGTTGAGACAGAACCATATTTTATCCCTTCATCGAATGCTACATAACTTGCTTTCTTCCGTCCTAAAGCTTTTCACTCATCCATGTCAACCACGCATTTCCTATCAGCTGGCTACACGTGCATGGACTAGTCCCCCGTAATAGATGTTTTCAAAAACCATACACCTTCGTCATCTTCATGTATGTAAAAACCTAACCCCTAGGACAATTCACTGTTTTTATCTCCTCTCCCTAACTCAGCCGCTTCTCTTTCCTTTTCCAATAAGATTCATCCTCTCTCTCTCTCTCTCTCTCTCTTGCCATGCTTCCGATACAAAGTAGAGTTTCTTCCTATCATGAACTCAGTTTAGCGGAACAATTACTTGCACACCAACACACCCAAATTCGCCCTTGTAACCCCCAACCATGCTACATTAAGTCATAATCTGCTAAAAGACCCTAACAAACCCCCCACTTCCTCCTTGTCTACTTTACACAATTTCTCCTGAATTAAATCCTCCTACCTTTAAATTGAAAAAGAGGAAAAAAACCTGGTGGGGATTTTTCTCATCCATTTGGCAGCCCATACGAGAAATAGAGAGAGGAAGAGGGGGAAAATTGGGGAATCAAGGCCGCCAGGAAGGAAGAATGAGGAAAACTCATGACTAAAATATATCTTTTCTAAGGGAAAAGTACATATAAGAAACTGTAGGTGTGCCAGTTTGCCAGCAGTAAAATAGTTTTTTTTTTCGCGGAGAAAGTGTAAAGGTATTCTACCTATAATCATATTGTATGTATGTGAATGGGAGGAATAAGAGTCGGAGAGTGACAGAGGAAAAGGGTGGAATTTCTCTCAACCATACTTTTTTGTTTGCATTGTTTTTCTGCCAAATCCTCCTCCCCTTCTTGCTGAAATTTTTCTCCTGATCGGCACTTCATTATTCTTTGCCTTTGATTCAGATGGCATTTTGAAAGGAGCGATAGTGCCCAGCCAGCAAGTTTGTCCATTCGGTCCACTACGTTCCTCTACCCCTATCTCCTTTGAAATAATTCATATAGCTATAGGCGATTCATATATAGGCGGATGCATAGGAAATCCACTACTCTACATCTCTTAATGTTTTTTTCTTCCTTGACTTTCCTTCCTCATGCAGAATGTACCCATACATAGTTGATGGTTAAAAGTATGTGTTATCTCTCTCTCTCTTCTTGTAACTATATAGCTCAGGTTACCAATTGCATGGGGGAGTATAGAGAAAAGAAAAGAGAGAGAGAGAGAGAGAAAGAGGAAGGAGAGTGAGAGAAAAAGTACAAGAGTCAAATAGGAATAGAGACGTTTGTCGTCACATATCAGCCTTTCTCCTAAGTCCCGTTCGCCACATCAGCAAGAGGAAGAATTTCTTCTGGACTAGTACCAATTTTTCTCTGTCCAGCCTACTGAAACTCTTCGCTTCCTCCCCAAGTCACACCTCACGCTCTCAAACTCGTTTCACATGGAGTCGTAATTTTTGGGTGGGAGGTCCCGACCCTCAACTACCATTCATCTCCTCCACTTCAATCCTGAATATATATTTTTTTTCCTTAGAAAATCTATTCAACTAACGGCAATCTAATTTATTATAATGTATCCTGATAGTAATTAAAATGTAGTAGTAGATGGATTCTGCCGGGCTCCATTCTAGCCTAATAGGTCATTTTGTGAGTGGGAGAGTGGAAATAGAGGAGTTACTGCGTGAGATGGATCTTCGCGTGTGGGTACAATGATAGTGTGTGTATGTTCCCTTCAACACACACAGTCCTGATGGTTCGTGTGCCTACCGCTCATATGTAGCTATCTAGATAGTTGTGAGGCCGGAGGAAGCAAACAGAGCTTACACTCACACTCAACCAGTCCCACCACGTAGAGATACATGTGTGAAGGAGAGAGTGCGAGAGGGAAACCGTTTGCAAATAATTTATTGTCCGATCGCCGTACAAATCAACAAAGGATGTCCATGACCTGGAATGCTTTCATTTGAAATTACATTGAGAGCTCAAGTGAATTGAAGCGAATCTACTATACTCGTACTACCACCACTACTCTCACAAGACTCTCCTTGGAGTTTATGTTTGCATGTACTCGGCTTGTTCATGTACGTGTTTTCCCAACGTTACCTATCCTCGATTGCCTGTGCTCTCTGACTCCAAGCCTTCTCTCTCTCTCCACTGGACTTTCTCTTTCTCTCTGCCTCTCTTCACTCTCAAATCCAACTACTGTACTAGAACTACAGCCCTCTGTGTCCATTTCCAATCCGATACTACCCTTTTGCCTTCTGCAATGCGTCGTTAGGAGCTGAACGCTTCTCCACGGATACTTCTCAGGATGATCACCATGTTTTATCCAAATGATGCGCTTCATTTAACTCTAGATTTTATGCTTTTGGGTAACCCCAAGGGAAGATATTTTCGTCCGAAATGATTTCCACCCATCATCACCAATCTAACCAAACACACCTTTCAATCTTCCCTTTACTCAACTCAAACCCACACTTGACACTTGCTCCAAATGCTCTGAGCGGTTTCTATATAAAGCAAGAGCTCTGAGAATTTCACAGAGGGAATGAAAATCCCTCTGGAGAATTTCCCAAGTTTTTCTTCGTCTCTTCTCAGGCTTTCTTCTCTATCCCATAGCCATACAGCAACTCCATACTGTACTTTCATATTGTTCATCTCCTCCAACAAAACTACTACTCATGGCTACCTACATTATCTTCTATAGAATTTGCCACAACCTTAATCCATGGTATGTGAAACTTTTAGACACCTCCTATCCTTTCCCCTATATTTCCCAGTAGTTGATAACGTTGAAAAAAAATGGGAGAGGAAATATAGAAATCTAGGATTAAATTTATCAGCATATGTACATTGGATAGTACATATAGTTTGAAAAATATTCATCATACACATGAGTCTCATTTAAACTTTTCAAAAGTATGGAAGGTAAAGTTGGGAATTATTAGAAATGTGTGTGTGTGTGTGTGTGTGGAGGAAACTGAGGAAAGTTGGAAAGCTTTGGATCTTTCAATAATAGCATTGATCCATTGAATAAATTGAGCATTAAATCATGTAAGTTTGTTAGTTAAAAATTGTCCGCATCGATCCAAGAAGGGAATGATCCGAGTGGTAGTAATTCGTTACAAGAATTAATTAATGTGTATGCAGCCTTGAGAAGAGCTCCACGACACTCGTAGCTTTCCCAAAGAAGATTTCACTGGACTTATACCTTTCACTAAAAGTTAGGCCTAAACTCCCTAAACGTGAAGACAGGTTCGAATTGGCAGTTGGACTCAGGCCTATTCAATGGTATACTCTAAAATGCTCTCAAATATCTAACCCTCTCTTATACTAACCGAGAGAAAATACACATACCTATGGAGCAGAATTTATATACAAGCGTAGATAGTATTGTACATGCAAAGACATTAACTTGCTTGTTTGAAACTTGTGTGTGTATGTGTGTGTGTGTGGTGAACAAATATGTTGACGAGCATTTGTACAAAGCCAACGCTAATAAATGCACCACCCAACGTCAAGATTATTTCAAATCCCAATCTTTTATTCATGATCGCTTGACCGTAAAACCCGGGATTATACCCAGGTAACACTATATGTAAATAATTGATTGGAAAGTGAGTACGTAGTAATCAAACAGTGGAGTGGTGTAACAGTCATTGAGCAAGTCCACTTTATGCTCAATTCTTCCAAGCATTTTCATTTCCATGAAAAGCACTCTCTCTCTTTTTCCTCCTTTAACTTCCTAAAACCAATCCAAAATAGACTAAATGCTTTGAAAACTCCTACGAAAACCCATTCTTTTTCAAATATGTCCATGTACCACACAAAGATATGAATGTACACACATATAGGAATACAGCCTCAATGTCATGAACAGAAAAAGAGTCGCATGATCTGACTCACTCAGTTGTGGAACTCACCTAAAATTTCATAGACACTTTCCGACATTGCAGTTCCAAATTGGTAAAACTGGTTTGTGCCAAAAGCCAAGTGAAGCAAATCAAAGCACGTTTGGCTTGGTACATTCATCAAAGGGCGCTTCAAAAGTATGTACCTACGCATATTACATCCAATATATTAACATTTCCGCTTTTCTGTCAACTCTCTCTCTCTCTCTGTAGTATGCACAAATATATGTATTTATAGCTATGAATACATTGCTAAAAAGACACCTTCCCCGTAAATGCACTATGCACTACTGACTCTTTCAGCGCAAATTAACTGTCAAACAAAACAAATCTAATTTGTAACAATAATAAAAGCAGCCTGACCTCCAAGCCATCCACTTTCTTTTATAACTTTTTGAAGTTTAAAAAACTAAAATGAGTTTTTCTATTCATATTCCAGCGCAACAACAAACTGTTCATTGAGATTTAAAAAAATGAATTCACAAAAGCAACAAATTTTATTTATCTCACTTTCCCACCAATCCAAGTATCATTATGTGGAATTGACCGAGTGACCGTCACAAGTTAAGTTAATTAACTTAACTTGTGTTAAATAACCCATAAAAAACTCAACAACAAAAATGACAAATTTTACCGATTCAGAATCTCTTTCAGAATTTAATTTTCCATCCCCCATTGTTTTTCGAATGGCTTTTGCTTTGTGGTGGGCCTAGTGCCCTTGGCCATCATTTATTCCTCCTATATAAAATCAACAAGATTTTGATGATGAAATTACAAAAGGTAAGATCTAAAATCCTCAATAATTCACTCACTCACTTATTTAGGGCTTGATCTCAGAAAAATGCAAATGTTTGCAAAGACGTCTAAAAAATTATACTCGAGCAACTTGCCAACATAGTAGCTCTTTTGAAGCTGGAACATTATTGGAGCTGATAAAAATTCAATATAAGCGATTGAACCTACCCAGGATGAATATTAATAACAGTGCAACCAAGCTCGAAGCTAAGACCATCCGATGGAGCAACCCCGGATGGTATCAATACTGCAATGGACCGTAAGAATGCCACCATTTCCTTATAGTACGTGCCTTAAAAGCATAATGAATATTAAATGACAGCAAAGATTAAGGCGGGCATAAATTTGTGAAGTTGACAGTAACGCCCCCTGTGGGCAAGTGAACAGGTAGATACTGTAGTAGGCAAATGAACTATAGTAATGTGTACATTTGACAATTAACCTGTTATAATAATACATAGTGTAACAGCATGTAAAATATTTATTTACAACTGGCATCGCAATGATGGCCAAAGTTTCAGTACTTATTTGCCATTTTGTTACACTTTGACTGAATTGTTTTAAGGTGTGTATGTTCAAAAACTATGGCTTAAATAATTGATTGTATAATTTTACAAGATCCTCTGCTGCTATCACCACTTCCTCTAAAATTGTCTTTGGCAGCCTGAAATCTTTTAGGGACAACTTAAAGACCACGTTATAGTTCCTCTATAGCTCAACCAGGAGTCCAATCGCTTCAATATTACTTGTATTATATAGTTTTGTAAAATAAAAGGAGACATGGTACATTTATGACATTTCTGCACATTTACATCTGATGCTTGCTGTTTAAAAGTTTCCACCCTAACAGTTTGGGCTACTGTGCAACCTCTTGGTTGATATTTCCATTTGTCGTACCAAATATCCACTCCATGACTTGGCCCTACACTTGCTACACAATGAATATTGTCATGCATTTTCCATCCTTCTCCTCCAAATATTTAACAAAAGATGCTTCGGGTTTCATGATGACGTGAACTTCCGAGAAGATGTACTGCTTTTCTAAATGTTCCAGTAACTAGGTTCCATAATTGTATTACTGTGGCTACTAATAAAATTACTTGGAAGCAGGGAATTTTTTGATGCTACGAAATGCAACGCCACCTGGTCCTTCACATGTATTCATATTTATTCCTTGAACCGAGTTTTCTATTTCGAGTGATATTGTCCAAAAGAGAGGTAAGGTTGGTCCATAGTCTCACAAAATATGTTACACTGATTTGGTGTGCCCATCGAATTGTTATTGCGAGAAATACATTTTATAAAGTAATGTAAGAGCTATCTGAACTAAAATTAGCTTCCAGGAGTGCTTTCTATTTTGAATAAAAAAGAAAGATGCTGCATGAGTTCAAAATTGTATTTATCTCGTCTCCTCTTCCTTTCGTTCTTTGTCTTTTTCTCCGGGCCAGTTGTTTCTTGATAACTATTTTCGTCTGCAGATTTGAATGCTTCATGCTTTTTCCCTGTCTCGTAAAATGTATTTTTTTTTTAGCAGGGTGCTTCTTTCGTCGAAGCTTTTCTTTTGAGTCTACTAAAATGGATGTCCCGAGATGGAGACCCTCATCAAATTGTTGCAAAGACCTTTCTGCATTATCTTTAATTGGCTTTCCCATTCCTTCAAGTCTCTTTAAGAAATCTGATCATTTGCATCATCTAGCGTCTTCTTTGTGATAAGAATACACAATCTGTATGTTCATTGTCGGATGAGTCTTATTGATCCGTATTTTAGCTCTAGCGTCTTCTTTGCACATTTTATCATAGTGCGGACACTTTACTATATTACTTACTTGAGTTGAAATTGTTGCCATTTTAAAACAATTTTACGATCGTAAAAATTACTACTTTTGGTCAAACTGAAAGCAATAATACAATCCGCGCGCAGCGTTTGAATTCGCGGATATATTCCCGCCTTTTTCCATTTCCCCTCAATCCTATGCATATATAGACCTTTATTGCCCTTATGTAACTATAAAAGCTTTGACAGAAAAAATAGCAAGGATGATTTTTTTTAGTAAGTGCGGGACGCTAGTGTTGAACTATGCACTTGGCACTTACACTGAGCTAAATGCAATCTCATATCTCCGAACCGTATTCCAGTGTATGTGTATAGGTCCTTTTACAAATGAGACAAATAACTACTGGAAAACTTGAAGTGGACCATAATACTATCAGCAAGGATAAGTGAGTGCCAGTAGAGTCTTGGAGCTTATCTGAGCATTAGTAAGTTCCATTTTTTTCCATGGCCACTCCATGTAATATACATAGAAGTTGGAGGGAAAAATAGCTCCAATCTCCCTCCTCCACCCATTGATATTTCTTTCAGACCGTTATTGAGCTAGACATATGATAGTTTTATTGTAGGGCGGAAATGGAGTGTACATTTGAAGGGAAAAAATGAAAAATAATATTCTGTCCTTGAAACCTTTTTAATGGACAGGATGGGGGTAGTGATATTTATCCAAGAAAGAAGT
Organism: Spatulosminthurus flaviceps; assembly: GCA_034693705.1. NCBI lineage: Eukaryota > Metazoa > Arthropoda > Collembola > Symphypleona > Sminthuridae > Spatulosminthurus > Spatulosminthurus flaviceps. Next base: position 15,852 of record JAQFXU010001925.1, on the reverse strand, counting down.
GGAATAGCATTTTTTCAGCATTTGCTACTTGTAAAAATCTATAGCAACTACAAATACTCATCCCGTAAGTCTCTCGTGGATCTCAAACTTACCATTGCATTGGATCCCATGATTTTTTGGATGAGACTCAAGTAAATGACGAAAGTAATAAGAAGTACCCAACACATATGTGACGACTTTTACTAGCAAGATTTCAGTACAGCTTCGCTCCTACAATATGTAATACATACTATCCGATATCCTTACTTACTAGTGAATTCTCTTCTCCCATCCCTAAATACTACGAGTCGAAAGAAATTCATCAAGCATTTCTTCTCCCCAAAGTTTTCTCTAAAGAGATGAATAATGGCTTCACATTAGAATTTTTTCTTTCCGGTCTTCAAATGACTTGCAGAGATTTTTGTTTGTGCCACTACGGCTAGCAACTGTTATGGAAGTGTCTTTCCAGTTCCAAGCTCATACATCCTATCTCAACCATTCGTTTCAGAGACGGAGTGTATGTGTTATGTTGAGGGAAGTTCTCATAAGTCATCATGCCAAGGCAGAGTTAAAGGCGAGTGTGCCAAGTACCTTGGATTTTTCCGTTCCGCCATCATCCCAGCCTCTCTGTCTATCCTTCCCTCTTTCACTCTTTCTCTATCACTGTCTCACACTTTCTCTTGCTTTCTCTCCCTCTTTCTTTCTCTCCTTTCCTCTTCTCTATTCTCCTTCTCTCTGCTTTCTTTCCCTATCACTTTTCCATTTTATTTTCTCTATTCTTTCTCTCTCGCAAAGCTATTCTCTCTCTCTCTCACTTGTTTTCTTCTATATTTATTTCTATTTTTTTTTGTATACTACCACCCGCAAACATTTGCATGTAGGGAAGAGAACAATACCGAATTAAAAGCCCAGAGATTCATGTGTATTATATGGATGCAATCCACTAAAGAAGAGTCATTGAAGAGATAACATAGAAAAGGACGACACCGTCCGGGTGCAGGAGGGGATTCTCAAATTCACCATGCTTATGAACCACAGGAAAATTTAAGACAAGTCCAGGAGATAGATGCTCATGTGTTTCAACAACCACAAAAGCTATATGTACAAGCATCTGGTTCATCTTTCATGTATGTCTGCCTAAGTTTCATGCATTTCCATTACCATTTTATTCCAAGAGTTTCCTTTCTTCATATGACGGTGACATTCAGTTTGGTTTTCCACAACAGGAGAAGAAGAAGAAGAAGTTAATAGAAACAGCAAGAGAAGAGAGAGAGAGAGAGAGAGAGGAAAGGAATAAGAGACAGCAAGAAGAAAATCTAGTTGAGATATGGAGTAGACACTATGCACAAGTTTTTCCTCATAATATAGCAAGTTTCAAGTCGTAGGACAAGAGAGAAGTAAAAAGTCTTGTGGTCTGCTCTGGGCGGTCTGTTCGCTTCATAGACTTTGTTGTTGAAAGCCTCGGGTCCGCCGTTTGTATTGTGTTTGTATCTGTCTTCTCCATTATGTAGGCACGTGCTGGAAGAAGATTCACATTGAGAGAGAGAGAGAGAGAGAGAGAGAAAGAAAGAGAAAGTAAGAAAGTAAAAAGAGGAAGAACCAGAATGTCGTATGTATAGAAAATAGTGAAAGTTGAAGGAAAGAACAATTTTCAAGCAGAAAATCGAGTGTACATTAGAATCGTCTCCAGCTGTCTTCATCTCGCCTCGTTCTGATTGTCAATGTTCCCTTGTACGCTACTCCCTTAAAAAATAACGTAAGTAAGGTGGGCCAAAAGTCAACGTCAATTGTCTGCAGATCAACTCCATTTCATTTATGTCCGATACAGAGAATACTCACATTATATCTTTTCCTCAACTTTTTCCATAATAACTCCTTTCTCTCCTGTTCAGCCATCTCACTTTCTCTCTCTTTTTTTCTTCTCTCTCTCTCTCTCTCTCTCTCTCTCCTTCTCCTTCTCCTCTCTCCCTTTATTTTCTTGACACTAAATCCAAAGTTGTTCATGGAATTTAATAGCGCTGATATCCTCTCCAATCCAATGTCTCATGACACTTCTATCCCTTAGCTTCATCCCATAGTCTATGAACATTGCAGGAGAAAGTCCCCACTCCACTTTTCAATCATCTTTAGTATTTTCCTTGGTTCTGGCAAAAAGTAGCTTTTTCCTGAATTTTTTCCTCTTTTTTTTTGTTTTGTAAATTTCAAAGGAAATTTTTTAAAACATTAAAAATATCCTATACTTTAAATACAAGGACTTTGTTTTAGACCTGGTAATAAAGTATAGATTTTTACATTATATAAGACTTTTTTTATAGAGTACGGTTTAAAGGACGAGTGAACAAAATGATATGGCGACAGTCTACATGTTCTGGTACTTGAACGAATGTCATCAACTTACGCATGCAGAGGATAATAACAATAATAAAGGCATTCAGCCACTGATACTCGAGATAGGAAGGATTGAATGGAGGGAAAAGTCCCTGCTTTTGTTACAAGCTCTACTCTACCTTGTCTCTCCACATATATATGTCTTGGAACTATGTACGTAGGTATTTATATGATAAAAGGTATTTGTATGTAATATACATATATATGCACCTATATACATATGTATGTATGTACCAAGATGAAATGAATGATTGAAAGAAAATCCTAGGAAAAAAACAGAATGAAAGAGTTCTTCTTGTTCGTCAAGTGTCATGTATGAAAGAGGAACAAAAACCTTTTGTAGATTTTTCATCCCTTTTTCTATGATTGTGACCATAAAGCTCTTCACTCCTACTCTTTCACATAGATATTTTTACATTGGAGTAATGGTAAGGGTAGTAGTCGTAGTAGTAGCTACGCCTAATGTCCCTCTCACAACTACCTATGCTTCCTTACTTGAACGATGAAGGAGGATATAGCTTCTTCTTCTCTAGTAATTCTTACCTTGCTTTTAACTAAAGCTTCGGTTTTACGCTCACTTCTCCTATTTTTTCCTTCTTAAAGAGGTTTCTTTATATGCGTTTTTTTCGCTATTTTAACGGACGAGTCTTCCTTGCTGTTCTACTTCGTCGGAATTCTATCCCCACATTTAACATTATATATAAGCTCATAAGCGAGCAAGGTTTTCTCCTTTTCAATGTAACATCTCATCCCTTCCATGATGTGTTTCGGAAGGAAAATGTGCCAAATGTTCAGCTTTTTTCTCATTAAAGACTATTTGTATAAAATTGGGAACTTTTGTTGACTTTTCTTGCTTTCTTTTTATTAGCTTTTCCCCCCTTCTCAAAGTATATTTTTATTGAGTAATAAATGTTTCTTTTATAATATGATTTTACGATTTAGTTGATACATTTTTGGAATATTTAAATATATTCATTTAAGTTTGAATGATAGAGAAGCTACAGAATGGAATTGAAAGATTTCTGATTTTTTATTTATTTTTTGTTATTTGGGAAGGTCTATGGAGACGATGTATACATAACTACATAGAAGAAGGAATGAAAGTGGACGAAAGAATTCGTTTGAAAATATTTCCTCCAAAGCTTTCTCTCCCATGTACTCGGTATCAATACTCGTTTAGAGTCATACAAGGGATTTCTTTGTTGTACAAGTAGAGGGAATAACCTGAGATTCCAACAAGTTTGAAAGCTTGAAGAAAACCTATCTCGGGGAACAAATGAAAGGAAATTTGAAATGCATGAGTGAGTCTTCAGATCTTCCTTTTGAGTTTGAGAATACTAAATAATAAAAGTTGCTTAGGTAATTCCTTTTGCTTTCTCTTGTGGTATCGGAGGGAAAGTTGTTTTGATTTTCAAGAGGAAATGAAAATTGACAAATCCTTCAGTTATATTGCCTTCCCACCAATCAACTGATGAGGGGGAGTTGCTCTTCCGCCCAGTAAGCAAGGCAAACCCCTCCAAACTTGGAATTGGAGAGTGGAAAGAAAGAGAGAGAGAGAGAGAGAGAAAGCATGTGAAAAATTGGAGAAAAACAAATATAATTTATCATCCACGTCGTTTAGCTCATTTAGACCCGAACGATGGGGAAGATTGCATAAATCACCTTGTATAATAGTGGTGGAGGAGTAAAAAGGATAAAAAATCAAGAATGTCAGGCATTTATAGGTAGGGAAAATGGGTGGTTGGAGAGACTGGAGGAATTTTTATGCCTTTTCTCTCTCTCTCTCTCTCTCTCTACTCATGTAATCGAAGCTTTGCAAAAGTAATTCCTTGCACAGTCATTCTCACTAGTAAAATTAAAAAGATGGAGGGAGTAGTGCTAGTCTGGCCATACTACTACTACTCCTGCAAAACTAATAGCAACTTTGAATCACATCTCGTAAAAGTCCCTTACCTGTGTGTGTGTGTGGTGGAAATAGCTTGTCGTTACCTTCACACTGCTCCTTCATCTTCCTTTTTTCCTTTCCTTCCTTCACACGTATATATCTATGTATCTCTTTACATATATAGCCCAACTACTTGAAAATCCATAGGGCTGGAAGGGATAGGTGCGTTAAGGAATAAAGGGGAATGGCTTTGAGCTTAGGTGACTGTGACACGAGACATGAAGACAAAGTGTCGGGGAAGATCGATGGTATAGGTTATACTTATAACCTCAGTTACAATAAGCTTCAATGACTTGGTCCATGGTTAATGTACTGAAAGTACTCCTCCAGTTACTTACATGTACACAATTGCAGCTTTTATGTTAAATATCCCCCATATAGCAAATACTATACCCCGGGTTTTTGAGGTTAGCCGCGTACACTTTTACATGCGGCTTTTTTCTACCACCTTCGTTCAAGGCAGAGCCCTCCTTGGAAACTACATCCCACACCAACTCACACATAACGTGTGGACTTTATCCCTATCACTGAACCACACAGAGAGTCTCTTGTACATATAAATCTATACACAAAATCCTTCACCGGACAATTACACATGTGAAAAAAAAGCACATACGAGACTCGTTTTGTATGTGATGCGCCATGGTTCCTGTGGTTAAGAATCTCTGTCTGTACTTCAGTACCCTTGGCATATGACACGAACATAGGTGTACATACGTGTGAAGCATACGTTGATAGGCTAGGCTTAGTGAGATGAGAGAGAGAGAGGGAGCGAGAACAGCAGCAAGTTCTTTTAATCAAGCCAGGTCAACGGCTCCAGGTCAGATTAATAACGAGCTACATTGAATTGGAGTGGCTCCTCGGGAGCGTGGATAGGAAATCGATGATACCAATTGATTGCCTCGGTACGTGTGCCATGACACAAGCTTTCTTTCTAATAACCACCGATTTTTCTCATGCAAGTATTTTCAAATCCGAGTCTCTCCCTCACTCGTCCTTATATTTACTATATGTGGGATTGGCGCACCCTTCCACAACTTTAGCTACAAACGACAGTTCTATAACTATGCCATGCAACCATATATGTATGAATGAAGGAACGCAATAGGCAATAAGTGCCCTAACCTGTCTTCATAACGACAAAGTCTCTATAATTTCTATGTGGAGTCCTCCATACATGTAAGTATATATATTTCTTAATGGGTCTGTATATCTACCTATATAAGAAAATCCACATAGCCATAGCTTCCAAACACCCTTCTTGTCCCCCAAAAAAGAAATCATCCAGAAATTTCCTTCTTTCCTCCTTTTCCTCATTCTATATATACATACATCTATCCATTGTTTATTGCCAAGATTTACGCTTCTGTAGTAGAGTCAAGTGAGTGGTAGACTCGTCCTTAAAGAGAGGAGAATATAGTAGGAAAAAAACAAGTCGAATGTCTGTATCTTATCTCCTACAATCAATATTAACAGTATCCAACTTCCCTCTCTCCTACCTGATTATGCACATAGATAAAACAGTAGCTGTCAATATCCTTCGGTTTAAATACTCATGTTTCTCAACCACTCAATCAGGCCTATCTACAAGGAAAAGCTATTTTCCATCTCCACGACGGAAGCCTTTCAATTATACAAATTATTGCTCTACTAGACATAGCCCAGACAAAAAAAAATTAACCATCCATGAAAAAAACAATAGGAGCTGAAACTACTTGCCAAACTTCCTCCTTATACATATTCCATATGGCCTAGAAAATAGGCATAAAATACCATGTATCTCTGCTACTTCATAGTAAAATATAGGAAAATAGCAAGGAAATAGGAAAAGTAAAAGGCCAAGCTGAAATATTCCCATTGAAGAGCATCCCAGCTGAGGTGAAATGTTAAAGGTATGAATCTAAAAGTACAATCAAGTCTAATTCTTAAAGCTTACAAGAATCCCCAGCGAATGACAATTTGTGTGGAACAACTGATACTAATAGCATAATGTGATTCAAAGCATGTAAGCTATAGCAAAGATACATTATATGGCTCCCGTATTACATTGGGAGTAGTCACAAGGGGGCAACATTACTACACAGATCACGTCCTAGACAAATTCACCATCTACTTTAGGTAAGCCAACCATCCTTGGTTATTATTTGTGTATACACGTTCTTGTTGTTCTTGTTGCTGCTGCTGTTGCTGGAAAAGGTAAACCATAGTGATGTAGAAATTAAAGGAAATTAATAGCCATTCTAAACATGCCCTCTCTTTGATAATCTTGAAAATTTAGCGGGATTAAGTGAATATTCCTTGTTGGAATAGTGCACACTTACTTTGAGGCTGATGGCAATTAAGAGCCCAATACAAGTCAAGTTATAAGGAGAGCCACTACTACTCTGGGCATAAACAAGCCTTGTCATTACAAGCACTAATTGTTACCTTATCTCGTCTTCTGAGCTTATCGACGACGAGGGAGAAAACTAATTTTAAAATGTCATTAATGTTCCTCATTTATCAGTTCATTAGTGTCTCCATTAAAAAGATAATGTTCAAGGCCTAGTAAATAGACAGGGAAATTCCCAAGTTTCACAATTTTCCCTCTTATGTATAACCCTCCATTAAAGTAAATATATCAAAGCCATTATTAAACTACCACAAGGAAGGACTCTGGAAATGTGGCAAGATGGAGCTATGCGTCCTCGACTTCCTTTCAATTTCAACCTCAAGGATTGCTAAGCTTCATCTGTTTTTCCTTCCCAGCAAAAACTACCTTGAAAAAAAAAAACATTAGTTTTTACCTTTCTCTAATGAATTCCCTTTACCACCCACTCCTCCCACGGAGCTGTTAAATTTAATTGATGTAACAATTAACAGAAATACATGAGCTACACATAAATAAAAAAAGTAAGGAATGAAATTAATTTTATTTCACCAGTGGTAGTGGCAGTGGGAAGAAGAAACTGAGACTATTGAGTAATTTAATAGAATGAGAGAGAGGGGAAAAAATCTTCTACACTTTCCTCCTCCACCTCAGACTTCATAAATAAAGTTAATCGGAAGATTGAAGGCTATTCCTAAAACTGCTCCCTCCTCTCCTTTAATAAAACATGCCATATTTCATTCTTGAAAAGTAAAAGTATAAAGCTTGAGAAATCCGGATATAAGGGAAGTAACTTACAATGTTTACATTAGCTTAACGTATTACTATGTAGAAAACTGGTGTGAAAAAGCCGTCGGTGCTTTTCTCTCGGTTGAAATTAACTTGTTCAGAATTGTGAGGGAACATTTTTTATGTACATAGTGACGCAATCGATTATTATTCATAACAAACATGTCAGACTTAAAGCATAAATTAGATTTTTTTACAGTCACACTCGCATATACTGCCTATAATGAGGCAATTATGACTGGAGTCACCTCCTAGCCAAGAGCATTATACAGCTGGACTCCAATGGAATGCTACGGAGATCTCGCCAAGTGTTAGTTGCTCTTTTGTCTTTGAGAGCCTCGAAGTCAACTCGGAGACAAAAGTAATAAAAATAATGGCTTGGAGAGAGAGAGAGAGACACACACACACACTTATAACTCATAATAGTTGAGTTTTGCCAAGTTTTTCTCTGAAGAACCACTCGGTTCAAGCCATTCTCCATGGGCCTTCGCTATATTCAAACCTAATTGGCATCTTTGTGGAAAATTTCTGCATCGATTGCTTTTTCTCATCCCAAAACTTGCTCGCTCTTTTCTCACGCAGATACAATTTTTGGCTTACTCTCATGACATTACACACTCCTAGACGTAGATTTGTTTGTACAGCAGATACTTCTTTACTGGAACTACATACAAGTTATATGTACTACTACGGGAGAGAAAGTGTAATTACCTCCCTGTCAGATTGTCAATCTCCATTGAGCTAATAAGGACACTGATACACCAAACCAAGGAAATCCTGGCCCAAGTATGTCAACTAATTCACTAATGCAAGAGATAGAGAGGGCAGTTTTGGGAAGGGCATTTAATAATTAAATGCATTAAATGATGGAAGGAAGGAAGAAGGAATATCTTGCGTCAAAATCTACAAATAATAAACTGCATGTATGCGGAAGTAGCAGTGGAGCTGTCATGTAATGTATTAATAGAGCAGCAGGTGCATTGCGTCTGCATATCCAAACCACACTACCACCACCACCAACACATCCAACGCTCGGCTTATACAAATGAAAGGGCGATATCTAAGCTAGTACATGGAAAAGTTCCTCTGCAATAGATAAGTATTTGTAGGACGCATGCTTCTATGGGAAAAAATACTTGAACTCTCTCTCTCTCTCTCTCGTCGTACCTGTAGACGGTGAATGTTTGAGGATTTTTGGATACTTGCACGTATTGTATAGTTTTTCTGGCTTTTACAAAAGAGATAAGATAGTGAAAAGCGGGAAGAGAGAGAGAGAGAAAGCAAGGAGTATATTTATGGAGTACGATTCATGGAAAAAAATGTGTCAGATTTCAAAGGAGAGAGAGAGAGAGAAAAGGGAGCCCACAGGAACCACTAAATCTAGGTATGCGTATTTTGTCTGATTTACCTCCTTTCTAGGGAGTCGCGTGCAGAAACACATCAAGGAATAATTTATTCTGTGTTGGAGTGACCATAAAATTTTCTCTTACTACAAATACTACCTTCTACATGGGAGGGAGAGCCAACAGGAGAGAAAGAGGACTCAAAACGGAACTAACATCAGCTTGCTCTCTCTCTCTCTCTCTCTCTCTCTTACTCTACAAATGACGTTTGACTCTCAGCAAGTAAAGGCAAACCCCATGGATTTTGCTCATATAAAGAAGTATAATAGAAAATATGTAGAGTTGAAATTACGTGTGTATGTATGTCTGTGTGTGTGTGTACAGGCGAGAAAATTTGATACCGTTCAAATTGTTTGCCCAACCTCCCTGAAAACGAAAACTCACAAAAGTCAACATTATAGAGTGCCCTGAAAATACATAAGAAATCATTGATTTTCCCTAGTCCTTTTTGGCAGGAGTAGGAGCAAAGCAGTATCCATCATTCATTTATAATAATCATTTTCTCTGAATTGAAAAATGACCCAGACTATATAAATCCATGATTATCAACGGACTTGTACACTTCTACGTATAAATACAACCAAGGGCTACCTTTGTCTACTCTCCAATGTACATATCCCTTCCCACTTGATGAGTTATGGCCTGTCATTTATTACTTTTCTTTTACCGTCCTCAATTTTCTCTCTCCCTCTCTCTTCTTCCGACTCTGGGAAATATTGACCTCGTCTGACTTTCTAATTCTCTCTCTCTGTAGTCCCTACTTCTCCCTAAACCTCCATTAAAAACCACATTATGATTCCAATATACCTGCCCCTAATATTTGGCCACTGCCTAAGGAATTACCTATGGCCTCGTATATGTTTACACATGAATCCTATTTATTTATGCACACCAATTCCTTCTAATCCCAAAGTCCAATTTGATGAAAAAAGTCAAGGACTACGTAGAAATGAATGCTACATAACTGCAAACATAAAATGTATGTATATATCCTATTATTTCCTACAACCGTTCAATCTTCCCTCCCATTCATTATTTTCTCAGTTTTTTCTCTGTCTCAAAACAAATGAAACCAATAGTTAAGGGCGAGTGTTTGTAAAATGACGGTAGTGTCGGTGTAGGAAGCTCGGAAATATTGCAAATTCTCACTCTCAAAGCGTACATAGAAAAGTCTAGCGCTACATCACACGCATTATATTCAGAAAATAATAATTATTGCATGACACTTGGAAACCCCACTTGGGGCACATACCGACACCGACTGTGGTTGCATGATCATTTGGCCAAATCTCAGTTATATTAGAGAAGAGGCCGTCCTTGTGTATTGTGGAATCCACAGGGAGTCAGCTCCAAGGACAGCAAGGATGATGAGAAAGTTGGAAGAATTAAAAATGTCTCATGTACCACTCGGCTTATAATTATTGTCTGTGGGACCATTCCTTGTCATTTTGGGTAATAACTACAACATGAAATTGCATGGTAAAAACTTCTATTATAGTCTCTCCACTATTGCTGCTCTTGCAATGCTTCGATGAACACTCTCCAGTATTTTCTTACAAAATTACATAATATCCCTTATACACATTAAAAGCCTACAATTACCATAGTAAACATTTCTTGACCCACTTCTTCCTTCAATCCCAATTAAGATCATACAAGGACTATTATACGGTTTACAATTTATATACACTCATAAATAACTTTGTTAGTCTACAAGAGTTACAATTTAAGGGAATTTTTAATGAAGAAGCTTAGTAAAAAATATCGCATTATATTTCGGCTCAACACCCAAAAGGAAAGAACTTGCTGAAAATAAGCAATATTTTGCGAACCATTGAGTAGGAAAAATTTATGCAGACGGGCGAAGCTTGACATGAAATTGACATTAAGCACTTGAGCACTTAATTCCCTAGAAGGACAAGAAAGATATCTCGAAAATCCAAGGATGGATTTAAAGCTACCTTCTTCTCTTGCTCTTTCCCTTCCTCAGTTTTACTTTCCTATTTATAGTTATATATATGTATATACATACATATCTATGGCTACATTGACTTAAAAAAATTCTCCCTTTATTTTATGAATAATAATAATAATAATAATATTTTTGCCGTGCATAAAACAATAAAATCAAAATTACTCAAGAGTAGTAATTGCAAGCTTATGATAAATACCATTTTGGATCCTTCTTTATTGACCACTACTGCTGCTCTGGGAAATGAGAACAGGGTCACTTTTTATCCGGAAATTGAGAAGAAATGCCTCAATAGAATTATTTTTCCAGCTATTGCATAACAGTTATATTAGATACTGTGAGAGAGTGGAAATTAACAATGATTCGCAATCTCGAGCAAACCATTGTTCCAGAGCGTAGATTGTTGATTGAAGAGCGAAATGAGCTTGAATGTGAACTTGGCGGACATGAGGATGATAAATGTGACGGGAAGCATTTACGACGCAACGGTATTTGTCGAGATACAGTGATAATTCATTCCATGGGTGAGGCCATTTATGAAATTTTTCCCTTGTTCTTGTCCCACTTTGCCCTTTACATCTATAAAAACAACATTGGAGGGTACGAAGTTCTCGCTTTCCCCAAACCATCTTTTACTCTCATATCACTCCCTGTATATATACATGGGCTTTGTCTGGCTTTCCTCTCCATAGTCATTTCCACTTACACGTCTCTACATAGATATACAATCGTCCTCGAAAACTAGACTCATTGAAGCTTCTCCAGCTCAGGACTTTGCACAGATATAGGCATAATCATATTAGTTGAAATTACATATCCATACATACACAATTGTAGTACATGTACAGAAGAATAAACGCAGAGACGGTTCCTCATCCCAACATAATATACGGACAGTTCTCAAATATGACTCTCATTTAGAAAATTCTCTACGTATACTTAGGACATACAGTGATGATATCCAGAATTTAAGAGGGAAATCGTAGGTTGAGCCTTAAGCCTCAATAGTTCAAAGAGTTTTGTCTGAAGGGAACATATGTACTCTTAGTTTGTTGGAGAAAGAATCCGCTGTCATTTGCAGTGACAATGATTTCATTGGGAAATGTTCGAGGAGAGAAATGAGACGGAAGAAGGAGAGACACAAATACACGTATAACCCAGTGAGAGTGAGAGAGAGGGAGAGAGAGAGACACTCAGTGTGTAGAGAGAAAGAGGCTGTGGGAGAGAAGCGGAAGATGCAACCAAGTAGCTAAAGAGAGGCAACTTAAGTTTCATATTTCATGCCGTCTTTCTTTACGTTTCGATCCTAGTTTGCTTTCCATGGCCCTGATTTATTTGAGATGGGCTTGGAATGCTGCTTCTTCGTCTCCTTGTCAGCCTACGTATATGGTGCCGATCTTATAACTATGATGATCACAATCAGCAGGCATTCTCTAGTATCTCTTTTACTCCACTTTGTAAAGCCTACCAAGCGGCAAATATGAAGATGGAGGCGGTGGTGATGATGACAACGACCACCAAATATGCAGAACCATTCCAGCATGCATCACAAAATACATATACCCATCCAATACCTTCTGATGCATAAATACATGCACGTACTTGTACGAATATGCATACTTGCATACATACTTACATGCATATTTACATGCATGTGCATAGTAAATGTACACATGGCTATTTTCCTCCCCATCACAATCTACATGACCATTTCACCATGAATGCATCCCCACTTATCTCCATATGGAAAGGATGTTGGCACATGTACTGGAACATCCATACTATTATATTTTATATATCTATCTTCATTTCGTACAATATCCACTACTCACTATAGGCAAACAGTACCTATAAGGGTAGTAGTGCCTATAAGGGAGTTAAGGGGGTATTAGTTGGAAGGGAAATGCTCCTTGAGAGTACAATCTAAATTGAACTATAAGCATATGCGGGATTTTGGATACTCCGAAGAGTATTGAACAGTGTGAGGATAGAGAGAGAGAGAATCTGGATATAAGGAGTAAGAGTCAAAAGTAGTGTGGAGTTGAGTCTCGTAGATATAGGAAGGGAAGGAAGCAAGGAACGAGGCAAGGAAAATGTGAGACGTAACCAAAGACAAATCTTATCTCTCTTTACCCTACTCCTCCTTTATCCTCCCACCAAGCCTCTCTTCCCTTGCCCTTCTCCAGCTCTCGTACAAATGAGGGTGACAAATATTGAAAATTTTATTGCTGAATTCATGAATTTTCTGTTTGGTATTATTATACAAGGCTTTTTTTCTCTCCCTGTCATCCATCCACGTTGTTGCTTCCAACTTGACAAAAGAGAGAAAGATAGATGCGGACGTCAGCATCCTGACTTGAGTCAACATCATCTTTACATCTTCAATTGCTATATAAAAGGCAGAAGAGCGAGAGCTTGTATGGAAGAGAAATCCTTCTTTTTTTTATAAAATTATTACTAGCTTTTTTCTTTGTGTTCCAGCAAACCCTTATATTTCTCGCTTGTAACACAAGAATTTCTGGATTAATCAAAGCCACCTACCGTCAACCTAGACCCCAGCATAAAAAAATCCTTCCGAAGCCCTACAGCACATTTTTTACCATGCTTATAGCTTTTACTTTCTATACATGTATGTATGCTTTGGGGGGGAAGGAGAATCACCAAGTTTATACCACTTTGATGAGAGTCGACAAAAGAGTGTAGGGTACTTGAGGACAGAGTTTAATAGAAAATAAAATATTGTAATATTGTCTCCTTTCACGTATACTACATAGGCTTTTCTATTGTATCCATCCCCATTGTACGTACTATCAGGACTTTTGGTTGGGAAGGTAATGATGGCAGAGACATTAGTGTATTCTTATGCAGCGGCAGATTTCTCTCTCTCTCTCTCTCTCTTTCTCTCCTTCAAACCCCAAGCTTTATGATTCAAACAGACTACTGCTCCGAGTGCTATTTCAAGTATCATATGCATAAGTTTTCTCAAATAGCGGAAGCATGACGACATGAAAAGGATGTTTTTTGCATCCTCAAAAACCTCCTCATTTGATTGCAATCTGGTGGTAGTGGAGAGATAGAGGCGATTTTCCACGTAAGTTTTCACCTAAGTTTTACACTCCTGCCTCATCCTTTTAACTTCTACTTCCTTTTATCCTTCACCAAACTCTATCTCATTGCTTTTCTCACCATGTCGCGATGTTTCCGTATTTTCACAAATCCACTTTAAATATAACTTTATTAGATACAGGCTTCAGCCCCAGAATACACTTTAGTACTTTTGTATATATCTATATATTCTCCCTTTGAAAAGGGGGCTAGACTCTGTCCTTTCTTAGATTTACCAACTAAATATATATTGTAGTACGTATACCTGGAGGGATAATAGCAATGGTCCGTGTGAATTGGGTAAAGACACTATTTGTAGCATTATTTTATATGCATGGTGTGGTGCAGAGATACAATGTCAGAGATAGATAGGGCAGTATCTGTAAATTCAAAGTAATAATAGTAACGACTTACTGGTTGGAGGGAAAGAGAGAGAGAGAGAGAGAGAGATAGACAGACACATGGAGCCGAAATCTCTCTTGTTTTCACTCATATCGGCAACACTTGCTAACTTCCTTATTCCCCGAGTGAAATGTAACACACTTTTATACCTAGTAATAATAATAATAGTAATAATAATGTGATAGAAATAGAATGCAAGTAAGTTTGATAGTCGACATGGTGGTGAAGGATGGTGGGAAGGGTCCTGAGGCAATTTTCTATCATTTCCATGCGGCACGTAATCAAAAGTCCCTGTTTTTCCACCTCTTCAAGTCATCTGCCCCTACAGAGCAACTTTCCACCAAATTATTCTACATACACCAATTTCCATCTCCTTTCCTTTCACTCCTGCCTCATTTAAAGTGACAAACTTTAAGGACGCAACAAAAACTTCCTTGAATGTATCCGCTTTTTCTAGAAAATTATATTTCACCAGAACAACAACGCATGCTTGCACTTTCCCATAAGGTCCACATTTTCAATATGGTAATACCAAAACACCTACGTTATTAGTAAACCCCATCAGATTGGACATTTCAAAGCGAAAACAATTTGATATTAATATTCATATTGCTCATCCATAGCATTTTATCTCGTAGGACTTTTAGTCTAGCAAGGGAATTTCTTATTATAGTTTTTTTTAGAAAATATCCACTTGAAAGTTGTGTAGAAAACTATGAGACTTCCAGTCCAGTTTTAGTTCCTCCAGCGATAAGTAGAGATCCATTAAAATGAATCAACATGTGTCCCTGTGCTTTTTCTGGCAAAGGAAAGCAAAAACCCCCTCTTCATTGTTTTATTGTTGTTAAGAGCAAATAAATTCAAATGGATTTTTAAACGACTAAAACGCATCAAACCAGAAGTGGAACTTACCGCTGCACGGGGAAAGTACCACCTGGCGGAACTAAATCGAAATTCGCCAAGTATGGTTTGATGATATCGTTGCGTTAACTTTTATTAACACATCGGAAACCTTTCAAGTCTGTTGGAATATTAAATACCACATAACAATATTATGCTCACTCTGTCAAGGTTATTATGTGTTGTACGCGTACGCGTTGAGTGGAAATATATTATGAAGATGCGTACTAATAAGAGCATCAATACGCTTAACGTATAACTGGAAAATAAAAAATAGGAAAATATTTCTGGAGGCCAACCTAGAAGCTGAAAATAAATATAAGGAAAATATCGTTGGGTCCAAAAGGGGCTATAATCAGAAATCGCTTATGCATGGTAGGACATGGTAAATCCCGTACAAGCGATTTCTTCATATAGCATATATATATGCACTTTTACCACAAGTCTTGATATGGTACACTAAATATTTGACGATTTGTAAAACGTTGAAATTTATTAAACAATTGTGGATAATAAAGCGGCAAGTAGGTTGGCGCCTGATAGCTAAGTGGCTAGGATCTCGTTTACGAGTGTCGTCTGAGTCCCGGGTTCGAATCCCGGA
>JAQFXU010001924.1:0-24306 GCA_034693705.1 Spatulosminthurus flaviceps | reverse complement strand
CGTACAAAGTATTTTAAGATTCGAATTTAGCATCCTAATGTGATATAAAAACAGCAAGGAGTTCGAAATATACCTTTAAGATGTTCCGCTTGTGGTACAGCAGATTCTTCTTTATTATCATGTTGTCTTTTTGGCTTATCTCCTAAACCTCTTGAATACTCTTCGGAATTATCCTGTGCAGCTTCGCCCAGTCTCGGCAGCGCAATATCCTCTGGAAGTGTTTCTTTGATATCCACTCTGTGATTAATCCTATGATTGGGTGGTGGAGGAGGCATAAGATGTGGACCACCATGGAATCCAGGTGGAGGCAAAGGTCCAGGATGTGGAGCATTTCTCATAGGATGCCTACCTGAGAAGGGTCCAGGTGGCGGTGGTGGATAACGATTCGAATGGACTGGAAATCTTTGCTGTCCATGGGGAAAGAAAGGTATTGGTCTTCCAGGAGGTGGAGGTGGCCCATTTCTCACAGGATGGTAACCGTGTGGCGGCAAGTGCGCTGGATTGCCAGGTGGAAATGCTTGTGGTGGTGGCTGAAATTGAGGAGGATGCTGATTAGCATTTTGTTGATGCGGGGGATGTTGAAACTGAATATTCTGATTTTCCGGTTGTTGTTGTTGCATAGGCTGTGATAACTGCGGATTCCGTTGATTTTCCTGTTGATGTTGGTTTTCAGGTTGTTGTTCCTGTTGTTTGATATGTTCCCGAATGCTATCGAGCACATTTGTTGGGACAGACGTCTCCGATGGTTGCGTTGCTGGCTGATCTGGTTTGATATTGTTGACACTGTCATTCACAGTGTAAGATTTTGGAGTCGCTTGAGGTATTTCATTCGACTTAACCACTGTTTGAATAGATTCAGCCACCACTTGCTCCTGTGGATGATTAGCAGGAGTCTCAGCTTTTTGAGGCACAGGGTTTGAGCCTGCAGGGAGTTGATGCGGAGAGCAATGATCCGGGCAGCCATGACGACATATCTCAACTGTACATCTCATATGGACATTTAGCATATCTGGGAATTTAAAGGCAGAAAGGAACGCGTAGGTCAGTACAGTTGCACGGCCGTCATCTAATTTAATCTGCAAATAAAATTCCTCTGGATTAATTACAAATACGGCCCGGAAGGAACTTTAAATAATCTGTAGTTTGTAAACAGCACGAAACCCACCTTTGAGAACTTTCCAATAAGTTTGGGCCGTAAAATGCACCCCTCGGGATCACTCAAAGGTAAAATATGGCCGTTGTGACCATCGGAAGCTTCACAAGCCTTCACCCGCATATCGAATTCACCTGATTGTATATTAATCATAATTTAACACAAGAATGAACAATTCTCTACACGTTCAAGTTACCGATAAGCCATGATATAATGATAATAAAATGTTACACATATTACCTGTAGGGTCCTTTACAGCAATGACCATTGTGAGTGGGGATCCGAGCGGTACAATTCCCGACAAAGGCGGAGCCCAAGGGCCTTTTCCTTCTTGAATTTCCATCCAGCAATCCACATTATCGCCATGAAAATTCAGCTCCACGATATCCAAATCTGATATGACCATTGGAGAGGTCTTTGTTGCTGTTTTTTCATAATCATTAAACCACTCACAACGTAAGCGCTTGGCTTCATCCCAAGCCTCGATCAGCTCTTCATCATACTGCACCACAATTGTGTTCTCATAAAACTTGCCATTATTGTCCGGTTTCGTACCACATTGCTCGTAGTTGATGTTGAAAACAAAACTAGTCTTGCTTGACCTGGGAATGAGAAGGAATTTTAAGTAAGAACCACCAAAGTTTTGTACACACTTAAAAAATACTTTCAAAGAAGAAAAACGTCACGGTATTAGGAAATAAAAGTGCCTTACCTCGGCGGTACGTAGATACAATTGGGGTGTCCATACATCCCTTTAGAAGCTACTAAGCCTTGGAATGGCAAATCAAAGCTCAAGTGAACCTATACATACGCACAGTAAAATGATCATTAATGAATGAACATCCACCTTCTGTAACTCTCTAAGCCACGCTTATCTTGACTTCCATTCAAATTCAACAAGTTCATTGATGTTGATATAAGAAACTACTTTGCTATACATAAGACGCTATGGTTAATCAGACAAAGTTAAATGTCCTCTCCTCACCTCCATATGCTGAGCCCCGCACATTACTTCTAAGCCTTGAATACGGGGCATATTGAGTGGTCTCTCCCAATTATTCGCTTCTGCATTAATAATCTAAAACATACAAGTTTACTTTGTCTTAGGCAAGTGTTTTAATTAACACCTTTAAACTTTCAAAACTACAAAAAGCCGGCCCTTTCTTGAATGCCTTGAGAATTCATTCACCTATATTTCTCCTCTCATTGCATGCATTGAAACATGCAATTTATCCAAATATAAAAATAAACTAGAGCAAATAATTGAAATGTAGCATTTTTCCTCGATGTGATAAGGCATCTTAAAAAATCATTCAACTTGCACTTTATATTTTTAGTCTAAATTCTATTAACCCACCTGGATTCTTAATTGGTGCATTCTTTTTCTTGTGATATACTACGAAGATATTGAGAACATCTATTCGAAATTCATTGGGTGTGAAGTCACGGAATGAAAAATACACAATGCACAAATTTCTTGTTTACTCACTCAGCATTTAAAAATCACCCTTTTCCCCCAAAACAATCAACAAGCCCAACCATACAATCCTTATACACTCTGAGGTTAGTCCAACTCATACATAGCACTAAATCTTTTTCATTTTAGTAGACAGCAGCACAAGCACAAAGACAAATCCTTTGTTTTCTCAAACGCTTCCCAGCGTGAAAGAATAATTAAGTTGCATGCATGGGGCAGTGCACAAACCATTCTTTGAGAATCAATGAGGGAGAATTTTGTACTTACAGAAAAACCCTTTGCCCATGACTTGTTTACTCAAATGCATAAATAATTGATCCATACTCAAGATCCATGGAGAGATAAATTGGAATAAAAATCTACGTAATACATAGCAAAATCTTGAGACTTACTGCCGGCAGAGTAAAGAAGAACATGAAAATATGCCATAAATTAATTGAGGTGACAGCACAACATTCCCGCTGTGAACACTCATTGTCGTCTCCAGATTCTTCGTGGGAATCTTCTGAGGTTTGGTCAGTTACGTGTGTAAGTCTCATAATTGATGTGATTTTCCTGCCCCTCTGGAATCCAGCCATTACAGGTTAGTTCTTTTGCGGCAGTTCCGGGTCCAAATCTTGGACGAATTCCTGTATCTCTTCTATTTATTTGATTTCTCTGAAAATATACAAGAAAACAATTTTGTAGACAACAATATACAGTACACACATTTGCTACATCCTTAGAATTAATATTATTCTTGCCTATACAAAGAATCTCAGTGAACAGATTTGCTTTGATCAAAACCCTTTCAAAATTTTCAAAGTTTTTTTTCAAGACAAATGTCGAATGATACTTACGTGAAGATCTAAAGATGTTCATATTGAACGGAAACAAATGTAAAAAAAATATTGAATATACAAAGCATAGATACATAATGACAGCATGACAATTCAAAATGAGTAATAATTTGCAACGCATCAGGTTCGGCAATTATCTGGAAGGAAGGAAAAGTTTGAAAAAGCTCTCAAGTACTAAATTTGCACTTGTAATACTTAAAGAGGCTAAAAGGATTTTTTTCAATGCGTATCGGTATAATAAATCTGCAAAGGATTTGTAAAAGGATTAAGAATATGCCGTGTAGAATTGTTACGTGCTTCATGTATTTTAAATGGTGCATTTCAAATATTAAGAATCATCCTAAACAGTTTGCTTTTAGCTTTATTCAAGCCATATATATGTACATCAATAAACTGAAATATATCATACAGAAAATGTATTAAATTCTTTGGATGAATTTAGAACATGGAGTTTGTCTGTATAGATAACAAAATTTCTACAGTACACAAAAAGATGTAACACCCAAATCAGCAAAGTAGCAATAAGAAATGGTGTGAGCCTGTGTACGTGCGGAATAAAAGTTTTGCAAAAAAAAAGACGATGGAAGGAAAATGTTCATATAGAGTTATCATACGGTCTATCAAGGTAAGTGGGTAACACAGTCACACATTCATTATATCCAATGCTCTCTCAACAGCAGCTGCTGAAGAGTCTGAAAAATCTATCCCTTTAATTCCTTTTGTTTTCCTCCTCCCCCGACTTTTCCTTGACTATGCTTCCCTTCTTCTGTCTCTACATTTATACTTGTCCTGTTAGCCTTTCTCATCCATAACGTTAGATACAGTAAGTTTAATTAAGATGCATATCAACACAATTGGTTGTTACCTAAACACTGGTCAATTGTCAATGAGCTTAAGCTTCACTACAGGAGCAGCAGCTGGTGGGGATTCAATGGGAAAAAAACAAGGCATGAAAAATATAACGAGATTTATAAAAAAGATTTTGGTTTTTATGGACCCACTGCCACGTAGCCACACTTTACATGGTTTGGGTTGGACAGCTCTGTATAGCCGCTGCAGGTTTCGCACATGAAATCCTTTTTTGTGACCAAAGCTTTTATTAGCTTTCTGGTTAAGCCCTGGTTTACTAACGCTTTCAAGAAATTAACATACAATTTCCTATATACACACACTGCATAATAATATTTATTAAAGTTTCCCGTAGTAGCCTGCAACTTTATGTAAAAGAACAATACACACATTCTGTGTACTTATCAAGAGACACAATATTTGACCATGCTGTCAATTTTTTTGCACTTCGTGTATCTAGCAATTTTTAGCAACAAGTGTGCAAGAGAAAAAAATTTAAAGTGCAGGTTCATTCCCTTCAAGGTAGGAATCAGGTGGTAATAAAATTTTCAATGGGATGGGGCATCGTCAGGAAGCATGGAAAGCGAAACCTTTAGGCATCACAGTGCATTATTAAGTAATACCAAAAGTTATGTGTATCTCTCTACAAATACTTACGCATGATAGCCATAACTAAAACCTTGTAGAGTAGTTAGTAAATTCAATTTAGAGTTGTTCTTCTGTGAAAATTCGATGCGGAAGAAAAAATATGAGAAATTAATATGATTAGTACGAGTGCGTATAACGGGACAGGGTGTTTATTTAGTAGGTGAAGTGCAAGATGCCGCTTATATTTGGACCAGTACACCTTCAATTCATATCTTTAATAAGGGCGAAAAAAAATTTCCCTCGCTCTGTTTATCAAAAATGACCGTTGCGTTGTTGTTGGAAATAGTAATAAACCTTAAGGATAGACATAGCCTACAACCAAGGCACATGAGACAAAACAAAACAAAAATTACAACTACATAATGGGGCCAACAAACCATGCAAATTTTACTTACTTACAGTAAAATTATTATTGCAGACTTATTACCTAACTTTAACTTGATGACACCTTCATATTATCTTAACCATCATAAATATCGGTCATTTTTCTTTTAGGTATCATCCCACTCCGTTTACATGATCCGACTGTTTCCGCTATAAAAGTGTAATTATTTTATTATTGTGCTACATTTGACCTGTCCAATGCTTCCAAATTGCCTCTTTTCCACGTAATCCCTTACACATAGCTCACTGAAATGCACAGGAGCTCATGCCCCTAATATTACTCTTCCAATTATTGTCATTATTATAGTTAGATGTTAGATCATCATTTCAAATTACAAGAAAAGCTACTACAATTAATTTTTTTTATAACTATCCCTCCCTCGCAGTTTCTACATCATCATCATTACATGAGAAAGTTGACGACATTTAATTACCTAATCGGAGTGCTCCTAAAATCAAATCGCGTTGCGAGAGCATCCCCAGCGCGTGATGCACTACAATGTTCCAAAAATCTTATTTTTACAAAAACAACTCGTAATGATTCGATTTATGAGAGTCATTTATTTTTTTTATTAGGAGGCCTGCAACTAATGATCGAATCAAGTTCAATCACTGCTTTCCCTTCGTTACTTCGTACAGGTGTAAATGTAAATGCAATTCACCACTCAGCTACCCTCACTTCTCGAACAGGTGTAATGTAATCCACGCGTTTAACAAAGGTTGGATGAGAGTACCAAAATAAACTAGCACCACACAGTAGCGACATTACTAATTACTATTTATATAGTATATTAATTTTAATGTATTTCCCCAATTTCACTTTTAACTTCTCTTATTGATTAATCCTATCACTAATAATTCATTATACAGAAATAATTACAAAAATGGTCAGTCATTCAAGTCTCACAGTTTCATTCAACTTATCTCCCTTATTGTTATTGCTCTGATATTTACCAAAAAAGCTCCATTTCTTTTTTTCACCATATTTCCTATACATAAAAGATTCAATGCAGAAATATAGAAGATAAATGAAGCGTGTATTTTGACTGCATTGAAGAACTCCAATACTGTACTCAACTGTTCAAAAATCTTTTGTGTTCCATTGTACATGTATAGGTACGTACATGTGCAATATGGACTATGGACAAGGTAGTAAAATAGCCCACCCGGAAGTTATATATTGATACAAAGAACTCAAGCTAAAAAAAACTCAAGCTCGTATTTCTAAGAACGCTCCATACCAATGAACTGAATGAACGCATGAATGAATGAAAATATATACATGTTCTCTTCCCTATGAAAAAGAAACCCACTAATAATCCTCGAAGCCTACATCATAAACTATGGGAATAAAAAGACTTTTTTGTGATGACTACTACAGGGTGCTCTTCATTGGTAATTTTTTTACTATATACATGCGTAACAATGTGTGACTATAGGCGCTAGAAGTCTCAAAGAGACATCCACTGAAAAACAACTTGGCAATTATGATTAACCCTTTTTATTAAGCACAGAGAGAAAATAACCATATAGGCAAGTGCTTAGAAAAAAATGAGGACCGGTCACAAAAGGAAAGACGGAGACGAGCTGAGATAATGGCGGAACTATGAATTATTGATATGCTTTGCAGCCTTAATTGTATGTGTCACAAATCACAAAGAAAATGAGCAATGTATTCACTGCGCACAACATATATACGAAGAAGACGAGGACGGAGCCCAACTTAAATGTCCATGCTCACTTGCTCACTCAGTGTAATTAAACATTGAGAAGAACGGCAGTAGTTGTAATGGCCCCAGAGAAGAAGATCCATCATACCCAACAATCTGTTACATTATTATGGGATCTTAAGTACTTTTGTATAGTTACGAAAAAATTCCTATGTCCTGTAATATACGGAGTATATATATAATTTGGAAAAATGGATGCTCGTATGATTATGTATGTGTTTTATATGGAAATTCCTCAAAGATGCGTAACAATGCATCTTATAACTTCATAAAGATAATACTAGACACAACAGCATTTAAAAAAATCTCCGCCTCCATCACCACGAGTTTCATTGAACAAAGGTTTATTCTGGAAGGGCTTTTGCCTCTATACTTCCTATATAACAGATCTACAGAAATACATACCCAAATATTTTCATATTTTTCAAGCCTTTAAAATAATATTTTAGATTTATGTCTATACCCACACATTACATTCACATTCATAACAATAAGAAATAATCTGTGGTCGTCATGAATCAAAAAAACGTGATCTCTAAAGGTGAACCATAAGTCCCTATGAGCTCTATAGAATAAGAAGAAGAAGATTCCTTGGGGTAATAATGTCACCATGATAATAGGAATGAGTAGACAATTTGAATGAGTTATTTTTGTTTT
The DNA here is from genome assembly GCA_034693705.1 of Spatulosminthurus flaviceps. Classification (NCBI taxonomy): domain Eukaryota; kingdom Metazoa; phylum Arthropoda; class Collembola; order Symphypleona; family Sminthuridae; genus Spatulosminthurus; species Spatulosminthurus flaviceps. The sequence continues at coordinate 16,569 of JAQFXU010001924.1, read as the reverse complement.
ATTAGATTTATAGGTGAACTTTAGCTGGGATATCCAATAGGGATTAACTTTTATGGAACTTCAAAAAAAATTATCCTCCATTTCCTATATGCATGGTTTTATTTACAGCATGTGGTAAATGAGAAACTGAATTTCTTTTGAGTGAGAATAAAAATGTGGGAGGTTTGAGGTTAACCCTTGGGCTAGCCTCAATCTATCCATAACTTTTATTAAGACAGAGCCAGTAGTAATAGTATCATGTCAGGATGAAAACCATGGCCTGACAAAGATATGCATAACAATTTCTACGTCTCATTGTATCCCTTCAACACAATCGATTCAGCTATATTGGACATTTTAGGCGTCGTGGCATATAAGCGGATGCAGGTTTCAGTTTTTTATTATATACTTTTAGAGTGAGGGCTCAGGAATGTCATCGCCTTTGTTGTTATCCTCAGTCACAGCTTGACATTCAATTAAAGTTCAAAAAATAATATAATAATTTCCATTTTTATTCCTCGAAAGTATTACAACTATAAAAGCCCACATAACAGTTAATTAGGAGAGTTCTTTTTTTTCATAGTATATACTACTCTCATCGTCCTCTGAAAGGAATTGGTCTACATTCTCTGTTTTAGGTATCATATATTAAGTATTTTGCTTTTTTTAGCCAACGTTTTTTAGTCATACAAAATGCAAACAAGAGCGCAGCTAATCTTACTTTGCCACTTCATCAAAATCTGCAGTAAAATTGGTACCTAAAAAATCAGTGTTGAGTTCATGCCAATTTTTCTACCATATTATTGGAGCTAAATACACAATGAATTATGAACCATTTCCAATGGTAAATAAAATCCGTGTTACAAACTTTCTTTAAAACTAAACTTGAATAATTTTTTCCCTTAAATAGCAAGTGTAAGTTATAAATACTTGGAAAGGCTTAATGTTTAACGAGGGTTAAAATATCTAAGATAAAATCCATGTGTGAGCACACCATAGTGCTCCACATATATATTCAGGTAGCATATATGCTATACATTAAGAGTGAACATAAAAGTAGCTGATGCTGAGTGCATTTATGTAAATTTTCTTAAAGTAACTGACTGAACTAGTTCAAGTGCATGAAATGTTCGTGTGTTTACTTTTTTTAATTGCACCGATTTTCCAGTCAGACTATCTGTGCCCAATTTTATACTGAGTAAGTATAGAGTCAAAAGATGTATATAAAACCATATTTTGCTCATCCTTAAAATAAATCACTATCTATAATATAGAGGATCTTCATGGGACAGCATTTCCTCCTCCTTCCCTAACCCATTGTATAGTTCTACAGCTAATTTACTTAGGAAAAATATTTCTCATTGTTACATAGAGAGTGTATAACAATACCGCATAATAATATTCATGCCTTAATTTATTACTCGCATGAATTGGAGACAAATGCATTGTATTTGAAACAACATATATATTTAAAATCCCATGGCTGCAAACCTTAACGAATAGCTATGTATTCACAAATGTACTTACTTACACATCTACATGGTAAGAGACAAAAGAGAGAAAAATGCAAACAAGCTATTTAAAAGATTCGCACATTGACCTTCAAGTTCAATTTTTCAGGCTATATCATATATACCCTTGTGAATTATGTATGCGTACGATTCACCAAAAAGACCATATATTTCAAGTGGAAATAAATATAATTCGGGTCAGAATCGTGTTTCTGTGTCCCATCCGAATGTGAATTTTGCCTTTTAGCTCTCACCCACTATACTACATTTATTATTGGAGCAACAAATAACCAACTAAAATAGTACACCCTCACCACCAAATAACACCTCAACAACTGAATTAACTTTTTTCCTATGTACTTTTGCATTTTTGTCGTATAGATAAAAACAACAAGAAAAAACTTTTGTGCCACGGATCTGTGAATAAAACACCACAAGAGTGCAAATTTTTTGACACGAAAAATCCACGAGTTTTAACACACCAAATTTTAACACACCACAAGCTATGTAAGTTGTAACTCTAACGCAAACTCTAAGAAGCTAAAAGTAAATATATCCATATACTGACATGTAAGAAGTAAACAAATAAATTTATTTAAACTTGATTCAAGCTTTTTGTGTATACAAGAATACAAAATCCTTTATAAACTCACTCGTTTGCATTTTCTCACTCCGTGTGAAAGTTCTGTCATTGGTAAATAAACAAACAATTGAGGTCTGTAATAATTTTAGGAATTTGCTCCCAAAGATTCCCCCCACAATTTCCTTATCCCAATACATAATAATTCTTTTAATAAAAACGTATATACTGTACAAATGTAGGAGAAATCAAAATGGAATGGCTGCTGAAAGTAAAACTAGTTATTCTAATATTCTAAACTTGATACTCAATTAAGGTTTGGAAGTTTAAAAACATATGGACGTGTACAGAACCACTTTTGATTTAGTAAAAATAGTAAGTAAAGTGCCAAGAAAAAATGACAAATTTACTTCTACATGGAATTCATGTTAAATCCTATAAAGTTGACAGTAGGTCACAGGTAGTAAGAACTGGAAGTGAAAAAGCTCTTGATTGCTAATGCACCTGTAAAGGATAATAATCCAAAACCAATGCTTAAAATTTTTTTGCCAAAATGAACATTGACACCACAAGACTTGAAAACATGATGCAAGCAATGAGCTTTAATATCATCTACATAACCGGTGTGCCCCCACTTATGTATTACAAGGAAACTATATGACAAATTTTTTCTCTATGCAATAGACAACATCAAATCAATGGACGAGGCTCCCCATCAGTCAAGAAAAAAAAAGAAGTCAGAGACTTAAGAAGAAGAAGAAGTCAACATTGAAATGATGAACAACTGCATCTTTTTCTTACACCTACAAACACACATGTACATACATCCTGAAACTTTGTCTCTCTTCAAGTCAAGACTCGCACACCACCCCGTCTGTCTCAAGTGTGTACACTCAAGCCTGAAACACTGACTGAGTAGAAATGATTTTTCTTTTAACAAAAAGGTCAAATTTCCGCATTGCGTTCCCACCTTGCTTTTAACCAGTTTTTTGTGAGTAAATACTAACCATTTTCCTTTATGATTACATTACGTCTCGTTAAAGGAGAGTATATAAGCAAAAAGTTACAACTATTATACATGAAAAGCAAAACTTATCCCTTTCCTACAAAAGTTTTATCTTTGTACGTATAGAAGCATTTCTATGTCAAGGGCTTGATTCATCTTGGACTTTTAATTTAATTAATTTAACCGCTAATTAAGGATAATCCACCAAGCTCTTTAAATGATTTAGGTTTGAGTTCATTATATCAAAGTTTTTTTTCAATCCTTGTAATTAATTCGACCCTTCCTTAATATTTACTCCCCTTTTTAATTTAATTGTTAGTCATCTATTTCAAATTCATGATATTTCTGACCTTAGTAATTAACAATCAGTACAATAAATTATTATTATCATCGCATTATTATAGGACGGATCTCCACACTTTTCATTCTCTAAAAATGTTTCTTTACGAAAATAAAGTATCTTTTAGTTTCATGGGCTACATTTTCTAATATAGAAGCCTATAAAAAATGTAGATATGAGAAAACCTCACCTCAATTTGTAGTTTAATCTAATTTGTTAAGTAGGGGTAGTAAGGTTTTGGGAGTAAGTAGCCTAAGAATTTTGAAAGTTAATAAACCACATTGACGTAAAAGCTTGGAGGAATTTTGTGTACTCATGGGCCACATAGACAGAGACTTAGAAATTCCGACGGCAATTTAACACCTTTTACTTGAAGATGTGCTTTACGGTTTACAGTTTTTTTATAATTGTGTGTTGAAAAACTAACATGAAGATGGGATAGATTTTCCTCCAATATTTGTCTAGTGTATAACGATCTCCTCCACTAATTGTTTCTGCGAGAGTCATGCGAAAGAATTCACATTCCCAAAAGAAATGTTCCATTCATCTCTATCATGTCTAGGGAAGGTCTGGGTTTCTAACAATGAATCAGTAGATACTTTATTGACCAATGAAGTTTCTCATATAGTTGAGACTGTTAAAAGGCGTGAGACACAATCACCATAGATCTTTCAAGTATATTTTATGTACGTGCTTGTAATTATATACGTACTGTATACACATAATATATATTCAGTGAGCTTGAGAGAGTCTGTGTGAAGATGATAAAGAGAAGCGTCTCGGTCACGAAAATTCCTGATTAATTAGAATAATTACTTAAGCCGAATCCATAGCACGAATTCTGTTCGAGAAACCGCAACGAAACATAAAATATTGTTTCGCTCAATTTTTTCCCCCAAAAACAGATCCCCAGATCTTGTTAACGTCTCATTTGTTCCGTAGAATTAGTTTCACTTGAGTGACATACATGAAAAATCTCTCGGCAATTTTCAAAATAACAGAGAGCTGTACTTTACATAGGGTGAGGATATAGTTGTGAAGATCATAAATAAACACAGTTGATCTAAATTTTCTGTCAATGACCAAAAGCACGAAATGTCGTGCCTCAAGGGAATTTATCACTAAGGTAATCAACAAATATTATGTATACGTGTGTGTGTGTGAGTGTACAGTACAATAAATAAGCAAACTAAAAACTCTATTGGCTCTTCCCATAAATCTTCTGCATATCCAAACATAGAGAGGAACCAAAAGTTTAAAAATTTTTACCTACTTACACGTTCTATGTAAAGAAAGGAAATGAATGCGTAAGAGACTTATGAATATTATGCGTGCTTCCTGTATCCCATTACAGCGTGAACACTATTGCTCATTTATGTAAATCAACTCCACAGCAGAAATATCTTTTACACGTAAGTTCACGATTCCTCATGACCTTTACCTCTCCAAAATTTAACCAAGCAAAAATTCGGGGCAAACACGAGACAAGCTAAATGCTTCTTGTCATCATGTGCTTTTCCCTAATAGAATTCCATTCTCAACCTCTCAACATTACACACGACTCACTCACGCTTATATATTCAACAAAACACTAAAAAACACAAGGCTCACGTTTCAATACATACTCAACCTTTAAAATTCATAACAAGGGTCAAATCTTATTAACTATCCTCACAAAAAGATCAAATAGAAACACTTACCAGCCACAAAAAAAAATATTTATTTCATAATCCAATCTAATGTACAATAAAACTTGAGGAGTGAAAGAACTTCACTATATGATTTAACAATAAGAGCCGTTAAAAAACCCAAGAAGGATTTTAAAGTAAAGTCACAACTTTCATTATGTAGATCCAACGAGTTCCATCCTTGTGATTCCCCTCAAGAGTATTTAATTGTCTTGATTATCAAAATCAGCTAATATTAATCACAATCTTTTCTCCACTTGTCACTTGATCTTGTTCACACCAGAATTTCTTTAATTTTTGTTATTCTTTGAAAGTAATTTTGTTCGTTATTTTGAAATAATTATTAGAGGATCTTGTCCAAGTTATATCATATAGGGAAACGAAAGAAGAATAAACAATCAAAGAAATTAAAACCAAAAGAAAGAGGAAACACAGACGGGGGAAAACTGTCTCAGGTATATATAAAAGTTGAAGGAAGTTGTATATAATGGGAGAGCACATGAGATCCTGGTGTATCTTCGAGTGTGAATCGTGAACGAATGAGATTTACAAGAATGAAATGTAAATGCAACGGCACTTTTTTCACCTGAAAGCTATGGAATGCTTCAAGTCTTTGATAATAGCTACTCTGTAGCCACAATCTTTATTGCCATGACTTCTTCTTGTAAGTACGTATGAAAAGTAAGTACATATGCATCTACCATTATGACAAGTGCATTTAAAAAGCTTGAAGACGGAGTCTTTAAACAAGATTACCAAAGCTCAAGAAGCTCCTTCGTCTTAACTTTTATGTATATATATACAGAGGAGCAGTGAGGAAGAAGAAGAAGCATTCTACATATACATACAATACGAATACGCAGTAAATAGTAGCATCCTCCACTAACTTGATAATGAACGTATACATGGCTCAAGACATTTACCATGGCATTATAGATATGTAGATATATATATATTTCCACGAAAACAATATTATTCATGTTAATACTGTCTTAGAAATACTTAGACTCCTTCCTTCGCTATATTTTATACCAGGATAACATTTTACGTGTATAATATACAAAACACACCTGCAGCACCTGTTACTCCCTACTACATACCTCATCTGGATTTGATGAGACAAGATGACACGTTCATCATGCACATGGTAAACATAAGAGGAATACTTTTATTCCTCAGGAACCCTAATGTTATTAGAGTCTAACTTTTTTGTATATGTTTACTATGTATATTTTGATTCCTTTCCTCTATGTAATTTTTTCTACCCTATCTTCCAGCACTTTGTTAATTATCCCGTACCTTTCCTCCCTTCAAGGCCCTTATTATATCATGGTGGGATGCTGCTACATACTCTACATATCTTTTGGATTACCCTAGAAAATTATATGACACAAATACCATGCCTATATAGGTAAAATCCACAGCAAAGATCACATGATAAAAAAACACAGTTTTTATGTACATAACTATATATACTTACACTACTCTTGACCATTTCAATTTGATTAAAGGTTTCTTCTCGGCTTCGCCCAAAAAGATTTATGAAGTTCCAAATACTGTGATTTTCTGGATCAAGCTTCACATGTACGTTCATACCTTTCCTCACATTTATATGCTATCAATAGGAATGTTCCCTCCGAGGAATTCTTTCCCAAAGGGTATAAAAAACTATAATAAATCAAGTTGCTTTTAGTAGAGCTTTTAAAGTTTATGTAGGTTCTTCTTTAAGTAATATCAAGTTATGGAGGAACCAAAGGGGGGAAATAATAAATAAGTTGGTGATTTATTATAAGTAAATCAAATGAAAGAAGTTGCCAATAGTGTTGTTGGTTTTAATTCAAACTTCAAACCTAAGGAATGCATAAAAGATTGACCTTTAAAAAACTGAACTATAAATAAATTTTCCTATTGTTTTAGCTATGACAGGAGGGAAGTTTTTTTTATCAGTTAATAGGAAAATGTACACTAATGTAGAGAAACGTTAGAAATTTTCTTGTGCTCTGCTAGTTACATGATCCTGTCTGTATTGTGTATCATAACAATAAAAGATCCGGCATAAAAAAAGAAAGAAATACGTTTCACTAAAAGTTTTACAAGTGAAGTACAAATATGAGATCCGTTAGAATCTTCTCTTCCATAGAGCATGTACATAGAAATTAAATATAGAAATATAATTTCTCAGTAGGAGTTATAGTATTACTAGTAAAAAGGTACATGGATGTACACACAATGGAAACTTGATAATTAACTCCTACTCTTAGTACTCTTTGCTCCAAATGCGCTTGAATGCGCAACGTGTACAAGGTACTTACATATTTCTTATACTTGCGTATGTTATAGAAATTATATACACTGCAGAAAACTAAATAATTTCAACGAGGCTTCTTTCTACGCCATCACGGTTTTTAGTATTGAATCTAAAATATGATATAATTTTCTCAGGAAAGGTAATATGGAAATTTCCTCGCAAGTAAATTCTTATATGGAGAATGGAAGGAAGTACGAAGATGAGGAAATAAAATTACTATTCCGAATCTTTTACCGCTCTCATTAGTTGGGCTGTTTCTTGAGGGAATTAAAATTACCATGTATGTACTTACATTAGCGTTTTAAGGATGAGCTCTTTAATTCTCTTGTTATGACATTCACTCTTCTGTATGGTTGTACTAGTTTGGGAAAGGTATGAGTAAAATATACGTGAGTGCTTACATTATTAGGGAGTAAGGAAATGCACCGACGTGTATTATGTACTTTACCACTAGAGAAGATCATCTTTACAGCTTCTCCTCAACTCCCAGATAATAGGCAAAAGCTTGTAAGAAGTTTGCAGAAGAGAGAGAGAGAGGCTTCAGTTGACTGTGTGCAAACGGCGGCTTGACCCAAGGCTAGAAAAAACCGTTGTCTCTAAAAGATTTTCATGTCAGTGAAGAGACTTTTATCTTATACACATTTATGTAGGCTATCGATCTATGTGAACAACGTTTGTTTTTAAACTCTCATCTCTCTTAACACCCACCTTGGATATTCGACTGTGATTACTTATGAAAGATTAGTATCACCCTTTCTTCAACTTCCCATCAACTTCATCATCATCATACCCTACTGTTCGTAATCTCTCGAAAAACTTCAATGGGTAAATGTTGCGTCGGTTTATATTTATATTACTATTATTATTATGTACCCAAGCTGGTAAGTACATACTTATTGGAGTCTCCGTCAGTAAAGGAAACTACTCACAGTTCTCACCATTCCCACCCTCTGACAACGTAATTGTAGTTTAATGTCATCAACTATCAATGGTTTTCATATTAAATTCCTTTACATCATTTAACCAAGCTTTCGCATTCTATTTATATTCCCTTGAATACGCACACTTGTGCCCTATTGACAGCACCTACATTTCCTAAGTACCTATCTCTTTCATTGGTGAAGCTCTTCCGAGACTATTTACTTTGCTGCTGACTCATCCCTCTCTCCTGTTTCTCTCTTTTTCTTCCTCACTTCTACCGCATTTCCTCGTCGTTAATACCAATTGCCTTAACTGGCGGGATGTCTTCATTAATCAACCCTAGTATCAACAACTATCACATTCCTTTTTTCATTCTTATGTATAGTCTTCTTCACTAATTTTATACCTGCCTCCGATCTACATACATATTTTAACTTGTTAGGCTTGTTTATATATGCAAGGAAAATAATTAATTAGCTCTTTATTGCTCTTAAACAAATGCACACTTCCGAGTTCACAATTAACAACCTATAAAAAATTGAGCGTACATTTTCCCGCATTTACAGAATAATTCACCTCAATACCTATGATATTTTATCAATTCAGAAATGAATAGTAGATACGAATGATCGAGGTAATGAAGTAACTTACTTTGGTATAGACAAGCTGAAATAATACGATAGTGTAAAAAAAAACTTTTGAGGTATTCAGTGGACCGGGACGAAAAATGCGGCAAGAAGTGAGGCTCGCCACTGACCATGTAAAATTTCATGCACGCAGGAATCATTCACAATAGGAGACTGCAATTTTCTCAGAATGTCGCTTCACACGTCTAAATTAAATTATAGGAATGGCAAAAGGCACCTGCAGCGAATGTAGGCATGGTTATGTATTAAGGCTGATATGTATTTATTATAATCCTACATTACCTCCCTGCCCACCCAGTATACATTTGCCAAAAATGTTAATTGGTAAGGCACATGCACATAGTGATAAAACTCATAACTGATCATATAAGGCTGGTGATAATAATTAACGCCAAATTATAAAACATTGATATTCTTCAGGCACACGTTCCTCTGGGGATGGATTTTTTTTATTAAAAAGGGAACGCCGTTTCATAAATCAAAATCTCAGATTATCAAGAAAAAACACACGGGATTCCTAATATAGGAACTTAATGAACGTACGAGGTAAATAAATATATAGTCATAGTAAATTATTGTTATTATGCATTGTATATAATTTAAGTAGTACCTCTCCATGCAAAAATTATTTATTGACCTTGCACATTGACACTGACCCAGAAGTTTCTCACATTTTGCCTGTACAATAGTCCGAGTTAATCCCAGTTTTAATTATAAACTGAACATGTATAGCATAAAACTTGTATGAGTTTATTTAAAATCAAACGATTTATGGGGTAATAAGGAGAGTATTTATTAATACCAAATAATCTCAAAATGATGCAAGCAGTTGTTTGTGAAGACACCGCCTTTGACTCGGTCTCACTGACTTTTGTTATAGCCACGAAGATCTACTTTAAGTTAAAAAAAGTGAATAAACATTTAGGAAGAAGTTGGTTTTATTAGGGAATATGGAGCAGTAGCCATATGTCGCAATTGGGTATGAAAATACTTCGAGGGTTTTTGAGAAATGTTTTATCTCGAGTAGTTGAAAAGGCTTGTAAGTGTTCCATGTATACAAAGTTCTTATCCCACCAATCACACCAATGTACTCTCAGATTAGGTATTTTTACTCGCAAATGGCCCACAAGATAACGTATTATTGTGTATGTACCGACAAGAATGTTTCACATTTGCAAGCAACCCATATAAGTTCTTCCCCTACATAGCATAGCATACGGAACTAAATGATAGCAATTTCTTTAAGCTCAAATATCTTTTCCTATATCATTTCCTCTTCTTCTTCAGATTCAAACAATTTTCCTCTTGACGATTTACCTGCAATCTGTAACATTTGTTGGTAGGGAAAATGAGTTGAGCTATTGTAACAGGTTTGTGAGTTGCGGCTTCCAATAAACACGGCATATATGTTATTCTTTCATAAATTGTTATGGTTCACTGCATGAAGTCAATCTGCAGCCATAAAATCATCACCACAAGTTTACACGTATGAATAACAACATACATAAGTATATTTTGTACACACTCTTAATAAAAGTAACAAAAATATCCGAACGGCTTTTCTTCATAAAAGGTATTTTTAGTCTGTAGCTCACTACATTTGCCTGTGGAATATGAAATTGTAGGTGGTTTTAAAATTGACAGTCTTTTGATAAAAAGGGAATCAATTTTTTGCTTAATATGAACCTTCCGGTTAAACAACACAAATCAGTCATTTAAACAATAACTCTATCTGCTTATACTGTAAGAGGTAAAAGCAGTATATTGTTTACTTATGAACTATATAAGGTACTAATATAAATTAATGTGTACTGGTGACACTAAATGTTGTGTTGTTGTTGCTGAAGTTGGTGGACGTATTATAAATTGAATTGAATGATGCAGAGTAATGTTCACCTATACTCACGTACTTCAAGTGATTGTCGTTTGTCATCGCCGTATGTCTTTAGTTTAGTAGGTCATGATCGGAAAATTAAAAACTAACCGTCAAATTGTACCAAGAAGCAGACTCCTTCGACAATTGCACCGTATCCAGTACATGTAGCTTTTGAATACAGAGATGTTCATGTTCCCATCTACCGCATCAGGCCACTTAAAATAGCGCATGAGTATTTTCAGTGTGGTTATAGGTTATATCCCATATTTATGGTGCGGATCTTAACCCTCTTTTTGAACACGGTGCCCCAGAAGCAGGATCTTATAGATCCAAAAGCCTTTTCGTCCAATGGTTTCTTTCAGAAAACATTCGTCCACAAATTACTTTCACGAAAAGAAAATCCAATTTCGTTTAGACCAGTGGTTTTTAGTCTAAAAAATTAGCCCATCGATATTTCGTGCGATATAAAATTTATAAAATTTTATTTCAAACGCCACATAATACAGCTAAAAATAGTCAACTAAACCTACAAAATGACATTTGAGATTATTCAAATTAAGTTGAACAACTCCGATGACATAGAAAATGCCTCTTGTCCCAGAGATGGAGTTTTTACTTTTTTTTTATTATTATTATACTTACACAGTTGCACTTACAATACAATTAGTTTGTAAGTTATTCATATATAACGTGTATTTGCGCAACAGCATATACTTACATTTTTTCAATACTTTTCGATACTTTCGATTTGGTGTAGAACGTATATAGTTAGACAATCCGTTGTATTATTGAATAAAACTTCATTTCATTAAAAATATAGTTTCCATCTCTCAGATTCATGCCAATTACTTTTTTAATAAAATTCTTTTTCGATCACAATGCTCTGCGGTTTAAAACATTTTTGGCTGAAAGTAAACTGGAAAATTAAAATTAGGATGACATTTCTGTCTATATAGTTATTATTATAAGGTAAGAAAGGTTATTTTCTTGTAATAATTATCCATTTACAGTATTCTGCAACAGTATGGCGAAAAACATTCAATTTCAGCCACGTGGTTCCCGTGGTAAGCCCCATGGTAGAAACGCTCGACCAATTATTATGACTATCCTTTAATGAGTTAGCTATAGAGAACTTCCCTAATTTTCATACGTCATATTTGACACCACATTATGCAACTTGTTATCAATATCAACAGATCAAGTAAACAGGTTGCATGCGAACTTAAAGACGGACAAGGGACAGAAGGATATCCTTATTAATATGATTTTTATGATTCAGATGTCAGAGCGCTGTAGATGAAATGGCCCTAAAACATAAAATCCGACGCTACAAGGTAAAATGAAGACTAATTATCAGATTCCATAATTCCGCATGATACAGCCATGCCAAAAAGGTCCCCGTTTTCAACACAGAAAAATGCGTGCAGAATAGGTACCGCTTTCTTTAGTTTCGTTATGCACAAAATAAACAAAAGCTACAGGAACATTGTAGACAATGTAAAAAGTTGATATTTTATTGCACCAAACTACCGAAATGGAGACATGTTACATTTTACGTATATTTCCTGACAGTGATTTAGTGGTGAAGCAAAATTATTATTAAATACTACAATGAAAATAACATTCTGAGGACATGGCATGACAAAAACCCTCCAAATAAATCCCGATTACTGACCTTTGAGCATTACTCGCTTTACGCGTCTAGCTAACCCCGACCAAATGTAATCACCCAAGGTTTTGTTCAAAAAATGGAATCAACTGAGAACTCTTTCCATGTAAGTTCTATTTCACTATCAATAAAACAGCTCCAAAAGACATATATATGTGTGACGGTTTCCCTTAGTTCATGCGATTCGAGACGAAACAACTCTTGATTCATTCCTTGACGGCAACAGACAATGATAAAAAATTGCGACAGTTTGAGGCAATTTTCTTGTATAAATCTTAAAAGTGGCTTCATTTGAGAATATTCGGAAGTGAGAATGACGTAATTTAAATATTTTTTCTACAAAAGCTACAAGCTACTTCAGGTATATTTCAATCTATGTTAGACTACATTTTTAAATACATAATTTCCACAGTTGGCTATTTCTAAAAATTTTCTTAAAGGAAAGACATGAAAGAATAAAGGTTTCATTTAGATATAAGTTATATCTTATCTTAAAACCTTAACACGTATATATTTACCCTCAGAAATCAATAATAATTCGTAGTGACGCTTTCGAAACAATTCGAGTGTTCCAAATGTACATTTGTAAATAATGAAGAACCAATGACCCCACGACTAGCTCACGGTCCACTGTAAATACAAATATAACATCGGTACTTATTTGTATTAATTGCATTTATCACAGTTCCCTTCATTACTCCAGTGCACTGTATCAAACATCCCAACATTCACGAATAAGCGAAGTACAAAGTTCTTCAATCAAAATAAACACATACCTGCAGAGCATTGGGATCACCACCCTGACCCTGACCTCTCCGAGCCATTTCTTCCTCCAACTGATCTCGCTGCTCCGACCTTTGCTTGGTCCGACGGACCTTCTCAATGTCTTTTACACCCCGTTGTTCCTCTTGCGCTCTTCTTTTTTCTGCTGCTTCGGCTAGCTGTCTTCGTCTTTCCTCCTAAAATAGAATTACACGGTTAGCGGGTTAGCCTTCGACTTTTAACCTGCCTCTGTCCTCCGACTCCGACAAATCATTTAAGTGATTCATATGTAATAACACGCTTTTCAGTACTTACTGGATCTGGAGTATGATCGAAACCTTTCCCTGGTGTTCCTTCAATTGTCTGGTAATTTTCACCATCCGTTTCCGCACAAAGGTCTCGACAGCAACTTATCAAACCACCCATTGTAAACCGTGAAAAAAGAGACGAACTTCAGGGATGCTAAACTGTTATTTCCTTCAAACACCAACCAAATGGGCAATATATCACTTACTGTTTATTAAAGACATTTGAAAAAGAATTTCAGTTTTGCAATATTCTGTTCTGATGAGCTAGTCCGCCCAAAAAATACTTTTTACTGCGTAAAAACTAGTTAATGGAACTGAATAACAAACACTCCCGGGATTTGAATCCGGCTACTTACACTACCCTCGCAAAAAGACGTTCTGATGCGTCAGCCCGCCCAAAACCTCGGTTTTCTGGACTACTAACGACACAAACCTAGTTTTCAGTCAGTCCTTTGAAGACATTTCAACATTCTTATTTTCGAATACTTATGCTTAAAAAAGGCAAGATATCCTCAAGTCATAATACATAAGAACTAACAGCTGATTTCACTGATATTAAGTTCATAAGCAAATAAATGTATATACTTTAAGTACGTAACAAAATTAACAGATATTGGACCACATCACGGAAATGTCTTTTTTGTAACTAAGCCCTGCGGATTTTCTATCTTTTATCATTAAAAACTTCCTCAATTGCAGTTTCAAAAACTGTTGTTTACATAAATTAGTTCTTGTTCCTAGATTAACATTCAAACTTCAGTAAACAAAATGAAATTCGTAAAATCAAATTCGACTAAGAAATGTAAGACACCTCGCAGATATACTCCTTCTTTGATTTTTACACTTTATGTATCACCAACACATTTCAAAATCCTTACAAGCCGTCGAGTATCTAAAAATAAAATAAAATCAAATGACACGACAATTTATCCTGGTTATCCAATAAGTTTACTCACAGCAATCCTTCATAATCCCTCCGAATTGATAGAACATCAGAGTGTCACGGTGACACCAAGAGTTCGCAGCTCTCAATTTCGTATATTAACGTTAGTTGAGATATAGTTGCCTTATTTATCAGTAAAAATTAAAACTACTGACAACTGTAGAGTAGAACAACGGAGTTAATCACTGAAAATGTGAGTAGAAAATTTTTCTACTAGAAATGCAACGAATATTTTTAGTTGCATAAAATAATTCTACAACTGGTGTTGTACAATACATGTAGCACTCATGTAGTACTTATACAGCTTTTACTTTATTTACTACCTTTCTTTCTATAAGTCTAGAACAGTTTGACGCATAACGCGTAAATAGTAAAGGGTTCGCGTTTGCACTGTTATAGATACACACTTCACCAACATCTACACACGAGACTTATTCAAATTCTTTCGGCGCGTCCTCACATTACAATATTCACATTTTTTCGTTCACCTTGAGCCTTGAGGTCGCATGAACAAGTATAGGTGCATAATCAGTGAATGACACAAAGATGCTTTCAGGATTCAGGAGCGGGGGATCCCACAGAAGGACAAAAGCTACGCTCTCATCAGATGTTTCTAATTATGCTCTTTTTACAGATATTACGAAAACAATTTTTAGGGCCTCAGACTGTCAGCTTTTACATCTCCAAAACTTAAATCAAACTACTGCTTTACCAAAACAACTATACTTCAATCATCCGAATCATTGAACCCCATTTAATGACCAAGGGCTTATAGTTAATGTGAGAAGCAGTTATACATTGAATGTCAGTGAAATCGGAATGAATTTTTAAAGCTCTCTGTAGACCTTTCTTTACTTATTATTATTATTTCTTTACTTATTTATAGGTTATTGATAAAAATTAAAAAATCATTGTACTTACGTTAAAAACCACTCACATTTAGTGCACGTTTGGTCCACCCTGCATAATTATGGCAAAACTGTAGTAGTTGCAGTATTGCTTATGTACTTATAGTTGATTACAAGTAAAAGTTGATGCTTTGCATGTATGTACATACATTGCATTGGGGCAATGCCATCATTCGTCGTTCTCTGTGGGAATAAGGGAAGTATGGATGTGCCCTCTCATTTAAAAAGCAAAGCTCTTCGTCAACCTCAACAACACAACGCAGTTTGTAGTTAGTATTTTTACAACAACCTATACAAAAAATAAGTTACTCATTGTCAGCTGTTACAGAACATTTGACATAAGCATTATTTACAGAATTACTCAGCCACCAGGGCTCATACCAACTAATGTTTCCAGTAGATGACATATCTCACCGCGAGATCTTCACATTCTCCGTTCTATATGTGTAAACATGTATGAAAGTTTGAGGAATCCTATTTTTAAAAATGTCAATTTGTCTCTTAAGTCAAATATAACATGCATACACGGAATATATTTACCTTGATACATTCATGGATGTAAGGGCAGGTGTGCATCAGGGTTAGTGCAAGTAATGCAACTTTGTAATTAGTACTAGTTACTACTCATTCGCTAAGGATCCTTAGAAATTGATTTATTAGAAGAAATTATCGAAATTGATTTATTAGAAGAAATTATCAAGTTTTTACATACATCGTTGTAAAATTAATGTACGAACAAGTACGGTCCAAGGGTCCTTTCCTGTCTCCTTTGCTTCTTTCCAATTCCAACTGCTATACACTTTTACTGTAGTGTTGTAATTGTAAAAGTAAAAAGAATGGAGCTTTTCCTCAAACTTTAAGAATGGAGAAGTGGAGTGGACCAGTGTTTCATGTTTGTATTTATGTTTCATCATATCCCCCTTTTAAATCATTACGCGCCGACTTTCAAACGCTCTGTATTTACGCCATATTTCCGAGTGTCGAATGGGATCCCATTTCCCATTTCATACGCGTATATATTCCTGTGTTCTGCTTTTGTGGTGCCCACTATAAGCCCCATTTACACCGAACGAGCTTCTTGAGAAGCTAGCAGAAAAAGCTTGAGCTTCTTTGTGACGCACGT
>JAQFXU010001923.1:0-24306 GCA_034693705.1 Spatulosminthurus flaviceps | reverse complement strand
ATTATCTATGTAAAACAGTTGTTCATTTTAAAGGGGCTATTATTACTTATTACAATTATATTATTATTATTATTATTATTGTCTATGTAAAAAAGTGCAGTTGAGTAACAGAACGACGGAACGACAGAACCAAGACTCGGCCCATTTAAATAGAAGGTATAGATACAAAAAAGGCGGAGACTGGAGGACCCCGTCTGGGGGCGTGACGATACAAGTCCTGATCCTTACGAGAATTTTCTCGCTGTCCCACTGGTCCCAGCTCGATCGGCGGGAAAAAGAACAATGAACATTCTTGTCTTGCTCCCTACAAGACCGCTCTTCCGCTCCGCCCTTTATTTTGACATATCGAGACTAAAAGACAGCTCTCGGCCACAACGAGACCTAGGTCAAGCCCATTCGTGTGGTATCTTTACGAGAAATAACATCATTGGTGGAAATCCCTATAAGCTCTTACTACTTCTTTGGGCTAAATATTTCCTTCGGCAAGGAAGCTATGTGTTGGGAGACTGGAAAAGTCAGATCAGTCAGATTTCCAGTTAATATCATCATCAATCATTTGCACTTATGTATCATATACTCGCATCTTCAGAGAGAACTTTCTTCAGCTCATTTAAATCATATGGATAAGGAGGTTGCAAAAAGAAAGCAGTTCTGGATCACAGCGTAGGCAGATGAATGGAAAGTGTAGAGGATATAGAGAGAGCAGAGGACAGCAAATGGAAATCTGGTCAGCCCTGATAGATTTTTCGGATCCCAAAATAGGGAAGTGGGTTGGTCCGGTGAGTAATGTCTGGTAATGGCGGTACTTAATCATTGGAATGAGGTTCATCATTAAGTTCATGTATTGATACAAAACGGTCATTAAAAACAACAAAAATAGAATAACTACAAGAGAAGCTGTTGTATTTATTTATTACTAAATTAAATTAAGGGGTTATTGAATCAAATGCAATTTCACCAAATAGTTTCAGCCAATATTTCTACTCTTATCAGTATTTATTTTCGGCTCAATTTTTGGTTGAAATATTTACGGAAATGATATTATATTTTTGCTGAAACAAAATTAGATAGAAACTGCGTAACTTAAAGCGATTCGATTGGGGCGCATTCTTGAAAATACGAAGAATTTCATCATTTTAGATATCAGTTAACAGTTACAACCATTTTGTCCCCCATTGTACACCAGTATTCCAATTTCTGACTCTGACAGTATTTATATTTTTTTACCACCTAATTGTAAATTGCAGTGGGACCGGAAATACTTTTGTTTTAATTACCAATAACCAGGGTTGGCAAGTGGATAATATTGGCCTGGAATGTATTGGATTAAAACCGGTTCCAACCGGCACGGAGCAAAATAGCTCCTGGCAAGAATTGGCTCAAATTAATTTTGTCCAATATAATCCACTAGCCAATAAATACCGGTTGGAACCGGAACCATCCAGTGGCATGGACTCTTGTTTTTATATGGAAAGAATTGGCAAAAAATACGCCACGTGAAATTAACATATTATAGATTTTGCACTACTGTAAATACTATAAATATATAATTATATTAAATTCAACCCCTCATTTAATGTTATGTAACGTTTAAAAAATACAAACCAGTTTCCACAACGGCGCGGCGTACGAAAATCCATAACGGGGCTAAACGTGATGGAAAATTGCAATCTAAAAAAAGATATCTATAGTCAAAAGTACCCGCAATGTATCCGCAATTTGAGTTTGCGGGTACACTTATTTTGCGGGTACACTTTTACGGGTACACTTTGCGGGCACAATTTGGAATTGGAGACAGACACCTGGAGACAAAAGTCACTTTTGGAAAAAGTCAAGGCAATTTAAATCAGGTAGATGAAGTTACGATTTGGACAAATCAACAAGTTACACATTTTGGGAGAAAGAATAATAATTATAGAAAACGTAAACTGCTGAGCTTTCGCTTCAGTATCGATGACCCTTAAGTAAAGTCAGTTAATACCGTACGAGCCGTTTTAAGTGTATCCAAATTTAGTGTCATTGTATGTTTTTATGACTTTTAGAGAACTGACAAAGTGTAGCCGCAAAGTGCACCCGTAAAAGTGTACCCGCAAACTCAAATTGCGGATACATTGCGGGTACTGTTGAGTCTAACCGGATAACTAGAACTCAGCCAAAAAATGCAATGATACTTATCACTCACAATAATGTCAAAATCAGTGCCGGAGGTAAATTTTATATAAATCAATTGCCAGCATTTTAAAGTTTCAAGACGTTATTGATTAGTTTGTATTACGCTTGAGGAAGCACTGCCTTAAAAATATATCGTCGTATATTATAATGACAATTTCCTATTTTAAAATATCTGTCATATCAACAATAAAATTATTACCTGCGATTTTCCCTTCACTATGCGACAATCGCATAGCACAGGGTTATTAGTTGTTTTAGTTGGCAATAAATCAATGATCAAGAAAGAGTATTAATGATTATTAGCAAATAAACCACAATGAGGTAAAAATGGGACTATTGTGTGTAATTTAGCATTTTTAGCAATCTTTTTATAGTGAAACGTTTTCTCAGAATCAACAAAAGAATCGCTTTAGAAGTTCTCTATGTATTTTATGTATTCCCTGAATGGAAACAAGCGAGTGCATAAAATTTTGCCAATTTGGACCAAAAACCAATACATTCCGGTAATAACCAATATGTTCCGCTGGCATGGACAGAAAAATAGCAGAATGGAATGAATTGGCTTTTATTAATAAAGTCCAATTATTTCCAGGTTCCAATAAAAACCGGTAAAATCCGGTTATTACCGTTGGCCTGGACTTTATCAATACATTCCGGCTTTTTTCCAACCCTGCCAATAACCATTATCGACTTGACCCAACCCGCAAAACCCTCCTATTTTGCAAAATCGTATTTTGGCCAAAATCACCAAGTTCTTTTCTAATTGAGGTCGTATTGCTAGGACCCATCACAACTTTCCCCGAGGGTGCGGGAATTGACCAAGATATTTTTTTCTTGTTCGGGGTACTTAGTAAGGTTCGGGAAAATAATGAAAAAATTCCAACATATACCCCCGGCTGGGGGAATTTTCCTTTTTACAAGTGGCCACTGCTATATATAGCAGCACTGGACCATCCGAATGAGTTGAAATTTTAAACTTAAGCTTTTGAGGCAATTTCATTATGGGAACCCACCCTTAGTTTTCCGAAAATCCGATTTTCGGTTTTCCGGGTTTTCGGGAAAAATGACAATTTGATAAAGGACCCCTCTCTGGAATCACCCAAAAACTCCACATACCAAATTCTATCCGATTCGGACCATTATTGCAGAAGTTGAGGCTGTAGTGTTAGATGCAGAAAATAAGGGATGGTTCTAAAAAAGCTGATAAACTTTCTAAATTGGAATTTGCAGTAAAATTTTTATTGAAAATTGACCAGAAATTCTTACACTGAGCAGCAAGCAGGAAGTGCTGAAACATTGTTCAGGTCGCTGCCACTCCCATTGTACTTGTCACTGTACATTGGATTGGAAACCAACACGTTAATAGTCTTCCAAATACATAATATGTATAATATCACATACATACACCCAAAAATATTTAAACCTAAAATTTTGACAACAGGGGGGGTGCAAAATGAATCTACAATAAGTAGGGTGGGAAATGCTGCAGTTTTTCAAACAAAATTAATGTATATAATTTCATTTTACAACTTCTGAAGTACCTTTATTTGTAATTTTTTTTCAATTTTTACCGCTTGAATCACAAAAAAGTAATTTCTCGTTATATCGTGTGGTAAAATTCTTAAATAATAAAAATTTTCAACAGCATTTGGTAATCCTATTTTTTGAATATATTAAATATGCTCCTTAAATTTTAAACTACTGGCAATTCAAGTGCTTCAAGTTATATATCTCTTTCATCTACTCAGCAAAAACTACTAACTGTGCTGGGTTTTTTATAACCTCTATTCAAACAATCCCAAACAGTGTAATAGGCTTAAATCATAATAACAAAATTTGCTGTAAAATTAATTACAGTCATGATAATAACCAATAACGTTGTTTTCTTCATTTTGTAAACAGAGAGAACTCGAATGCCCAAAGGTACCATTGCGCGGGTTTCCCGTTTAGCCAATTTACTGACACATACCGTCAAGCAATTTTGATGAAAATTTCTCGACACTTCAATCATCTTCCCTAACGTAGGGTAAACAGAGCAAGCTATAATCATCCAAGAAAAGCTTATAGATGGGAAAATCAAATAACTGAGCACAGGCATCCGCCCATGCAGTTTAATAGACACGTAGTTTGCAACAATGTGGGACACCACATTAAAGAATACAAAAACCGGCATATTCAAGCCAGCATTGGAATAATTATAATTCACGTTTAATAACCTCAGCGTCCTATAAATTTCCGACCCTTCTTCAAGGCTCAACCCAGTTGTCATAGTGCTTGACCCTATTTTTCCTTTGCTCCTACTGGAAAATCCGGAATAGTAATAATTACCCTTTTGAAATTATTTCGCTGCACTTATTTTTTACTATAATAAAAATGTCTTACCGATACAACATCCGAAGCCAGAAGTTTGAACTGCTGATATAAATGAGGAGCAAGTAGAGAAACATCCAAAATACAATGATACAATTTACTAACATGAAATACTCCAGTAATGTCCATACACAAATTAACCATATGGGTTTTTTCTCAAGAGGTAAATACGAGAGTAAGTATCGTCCGTCATGTGGGTTTTCAAGGAATGGTAAAGTAAGAATGAACCCATTCAAAATAATTAAATAATTAAAGAAAATTATGATCCAATCACAACCATCGGTCCGTCTTGGTGGTACCAGCCTGGAATATTTTCCTTGAAGTCAGAAGTAAACACCACAATAATTAATTAAAAAAAGAAAATAATACACAAAATATTTTTTTATGAAATCAAAAATGTTATTAAATAATTTCTTACTTGTGAATTCTTTGTCAACTCTGATGACTTCGTTCATCAATTTCATGACATCCGTTTTGTAAAAGAACCAGCTCAGCTCAAACAGAGCGAAAGAGAATTGGCCAATGGCGTAAATAACATCTATAGACATCGATGCTAATTTTCTATCCTGATGGATATATCCCTCCAGGAAACTTATCCCACAAGAAAAACTAAAACAAAAGTACCAAACAAAAAGACCGTGCCAAAGTAAAAGCCTGAACCTACTTTTGGTCAATTTCAGTGCACACTTTGCAGGATCCCAATCATATGGAAATGCGATGTAAGTGCGACCAATTTTGAAAAACCTTGTCAATCCTTTGTAAGTATTTTCGGTAAGCATCACTACAGTTGAGTTTTTGAAAAATTTGAGTCTGAAATAAAGATTTTCTGGTCAAGAGAGATGTTTTCAAGAGGACAGTTTGGTACACGAATAATTCCTCGGATGAAGTTACCGTAGAAGTCATATTTTCATAATTATGTTAATAAAATTATGGTTCCAATTATCGCGTCGTATGAACATCACACAGGGTATTATTATTTAGGTTACATTCATTTTATGATGTAGTCATAATAGGGTCGGGTCGGTATAGGAGGGCACCGAGGAAAGTTTTATACTTTGCTCAAATGGCTTGCTCTGAAATCTATGAAATTTCGGCCGTGGAAATTACTATCAAACTAGTTAATTCATACAAAAGCAATAATAATAATTTTTACCAATGAGCTCCTTGAGTTGTAAACAAATTAAATGTCGGAATTGGAATTTTACTTAAAAATGCCAATCTATACATTAGCTTGAATTCATTAAAAAATTTGAATGATGATTGAGATGAAATGCTTTTGAGCTAATTTAATGTATTGTGACTATATCAGCTCATCCTTTTTAACAAGCGACTTAATAATCATTTTAAAAGTTTTGGATGTTCCAATTTGGTAGATATTTAGAAAAATCGGTAAAAATCTAAATTGGGTACCCCAAAGCAGTGCTTGTCACGGGTACAGGTGCAGCCCGGGTTTTTGGGTACAGGAACAGAACGGGAACAATATTTTTGAACCCGCAACTTCTGGATTCGGAATCAGGAACGAAGATTATTTATTCCCAAGTTTGGGGAACGGGAACAAGCAGAGGTACAGGTACAGAATTAATGATTTGGGTATTGTACCCGACAAGGATTGGGTACACCATATAAAATACCTGTTCCCGTATCATCTGTTCCTGGTGATTTGGGTACTTTTGCATGTATTTTACAAAATATGAAATATACCATCAACGAAATTGAGAACAACAATTACTCTGTTTACCTTATCTCTGTGGGTCTTTTATACCTTCCAGATTTGTATTTCATTATTTATCCAAAGGTATTTAAGAGATAAATCCTGAAATAAGGAAGCTAGAGCTATACGCATAACGGTGTATATCCTCTCTGAGGAGCATTGCGTTGGTCTTCCGTCCAATATAGTTTAGGGTACCGTTGATCCCAATGTAAACTTCGAACATTATTTTCTTAAAAAGAAATAAACATTATAATAAGTAAACATAATTGTTCTGTAAACTTTAATGCAGTGAATATCGACATCGATTCTTCTTCTCAGATCACTTGGCTCCAGATCAAGTGCTAACTTTAAAGAAACTCACATAAAAATATCGTAAAGCTTTTACATTTTCTCCAAACGAAATAGGCTGTACAGATTTAGTGAAATTCTATATTGAGTTAGAAGATGAAACTCCCTATGCTACACGCCCGTATCGAGTTTCAGGTACTGAACGAGCTGAAATTGATCGGCAAATTAAAGGATTATTGGCATTATATATAATATATCACACTCTAGGGAGCTGGTGTCATTTTATGTCATAAATCTTCTGGTGAGTACAGGATGGCCGTTGACACGAGAGTAGTCAATGAAAAAACAAAAAAAATCGTTTATGCTCTTCCACGACAAGACGAGATTTTCCATTCACTTGCAGCTTTTCAGTACATAACATTATTTGATTTTTGGTCCGCCTTTCTTCAAATCGAATGTACTGTGAAAGCTAAGGAGATTTCGGGCTTCGTAAGCCCTGTGGGCGCTTGTGTATTTAAAAGAATGGCTTTTGGATTTCGGGGTTTCCCTAAGGTTTATTCTGAATTGATGCATAAATTAATTGGTAAAATGATTTGGGATGGAGCTACATATTTTTTAGATGACTAAGGCATTCACGCTAAATCCTTTTCTCAACACAACGATCGCTTAGAAATAATTCTGTATCGAATGGCTCATGCCAAATTAACCCTTAAAGCAAAACAATGCGAGTTTTCCGTAATTGAAGCGAAGTATCTGGGTCATATAGTTAGTAGAGAAGGTATTGCATTGGATCCCGAGAAGATTTGAAATATAATTAATTATCCCGTAGCGTGTTTTAGCCAAGTAATGGCAGCATCGGCCAACAAGTTGATGGTTGGGTTCAACATGTCACTTTGTCACCAGCTAAGACTCTTGCTTCGTCATAGTTTGGGTTGGGTTTCCCAGTAATTAGGTTACTTGGGTACGGGAATGTATTCCGATAGCGGGTTTTAAGCCATGCAATGGCAGCTTCGGATAACTAGTCGATGGTTGTGTTCAACATAGTCGAAGGTGCCATTGTGTCACTTTTACACCAGCTGAGAACTTAGGTTCTCCATATTTTGGGATGGATTTTCCAGGTAATGGGTATGGGGATATTCCGATAGCTTTAAGCCAAGCAATTGCAGCATCCGTCAACTACTGGTTGGTTTCCAGCTCCTGGGGTGTTCTTCCAATGCTAATTAAGTTGATATTCTCTATGGAATGATTTAGGGGTTAAGCCTAGAATTCTTTAACCATGGTGAAAGTATTGTACCTGGGAAATTATTTTGGTAGTGATCTTCATCCTAGTATGATTGGAGTTAGGTGTGGTTAATTATTAAAGTGTAATCTTTACTCTTATTGGGTTAAAGTTTTTAAAGGCTTAGAGAATTATATAAGTTGGGCGGAAATTCGAAGAATTTGGGTTAAATTAAGGGGAGTGAAGAAAATCCCTATGTTGCAAGCTTGCAATAAACATTCCCAAAGCTAAAAAATGTCAATCTACTAAAGGTAATACATATTTAAGTTAAATCTGCCTGAGGATAGCCGGACTCCCTTGGATCCATGAAGGTTGGGTGATGTGGTGATGTTTGGTGGAGTGAGCTTTGTAAACTGATGAGACTTGCGATTTTTGTATTTGTCCATGTGTTAAGGGGAGTCCGCAATGGAGAAGGGAGTAGAATTTTAGGCTCGTTATGGTTATTCAAGTAATGACTGAGGATTGTGAAAGATGATTGAAAAATAACATTTCGTGGGATGAGTTTACTCTATGTGCGTTTGCCTTGGTAGGGATAGTGAAATAGAGGTAATATTATAGGGTGGGTCATAACAAGTGGTGATCTTGCCATATAAGTAGGGCTAGATTTTATGTGCCACTGTTTGATTTTAGGTTGTGTTATGTTAGGTTTGATTAGTACATTGTATCCGGCCAAGCCCCGTGCCGTTTGGTTTGGTTCGGTTAAGTTAAGTTAGGTTACGTTTAGGGAAATTGGGGTATACGGAAATTGGATTTATGTACGGAAAGGTCTCTTGAAGTTTTCAATATATGCTTGGAGAGGATAAGGGAGTAATTTTTGTATTGGAATTATTGAATTGCAACCATACGTGTATACACATGTTAAAACTATTACACCCGCCTAATTATACCGTAAATTATGTGTAGTAATATAGTTTACCAATAGTTGTAATATAGTCGACCAATAGTATTAATAAGTGAAATAATTATAATTATAATAAACGCCAAAAAACCCCATTGAACTCAAGTATAGCCTGAGTCCATTGGGGCAAGTTTTGATTTGTTAGCCCTACCTGCGAGGAGGAAGGACGTCTCTCTCCTGAGTTCTCAAGAAACAAGTGAGGGAACGATGGTGAAATTGCTTGAGCTGTTCATTCATTGCCTCCGAATAGGCGGCACATTGCTGAACGGTGTCTCTCTGTGTTCAGGACAATGCACCCTTGCAATAACCCAGGGCGAATTGGCGGTAACTAGCCCTGGTGAGCAAGGATCTTGCGTGCATGATCCGACTCAGGCTCCCCTCTCCTTGTTTTTACCTGTTCGAGAGGCAAGAGCATAAAAGGCAAGGAAACCGGGGGGAAACGAGGGGGAAATAATGCTTTCCTGGGAAATGCCAAGATTGGGGGGTTACCATACAGGTTTGTGGGAATGATTGTCCAAGTCCACGCCAGTTTTACTATGATCTGAACGTCCAGGCAAGTTAGTTATTAGGTATGTGGGTGCTGTAATGTAGTAACACATTCCTGGGTTTTATGTAAAAGTTTCGATGATGCTGGACGAAATTTGGAAATTCTGCCTATCTTGTCTTATAAAAATAAGCTGTGTGAGTGTTTAAAAGAAAAAGGGAATCAACCAGTGCTATATTTGAACAAATTCATTTCATTCAATTGTGACAGTCCTAGTCGTTGGTTTCTTTTTAAATAAATAACTATCGTGGAGTTAACCCAAAGTTTAAAGATTTCCAAACTGCCCTCGTTTGTTTTTGCCCTCGCAATGAATATGTGATTGTCATCAGGGTTATACAACGGAGTAGATGTTACATTGTATATTACATGGTATAGATATTCCATATAGAGATATTACGGTACATATTATATCTATGGATTTTTATGTTGAGGCTCAAAACAATTGTCCGGTAGTTTATATTTTATGATATAGCCAAAAATGTAAACAAATTAATTAGCGGGGTAAAAATAGAAGTTCGGGTGAAGTTACTCAGGCACAAGTATACGAAAACCATTAATAGTTCCAGAAAAAATTATTCATCGCCATTACTATTTTGTTTAATGCTAGCCAGCAGTGAAGGTAAATTGCATAAAGCTCTAGGCTGTAGGTTGCAAAGTGCTTCTTTAGCCAAAACTATGCTCGGTTATTATAATATTTACGAGGTAGCAAGAAAAAAATAAGTAGTAAGTAAATACCAAATTAATGGGTCAAAATGAACAATAGCTTCAGATAATGAGTCTGAATACAATTCACAATTATGTGAACAGCATTTAGTTAATATTTGGTACCTGAACATTTAGCAATAAGATCATCGGTCATTAAATTGTAGACCATTCAATAAATATGACTAGTTCTGGATATAAATACTTACATGTATGAAACGTCAGACATTATGCATTATTTTTATTTTGATCTGAATCAGTTTGAGCTTCTGAGAAATACAAGGCATCATGACGTTCGTAGAATAATTGCAAATGGACTTAGGGAGAAAAATTGGAAAGTTTTTGAAGAAGTGCATTGCATAGCTGACGATGGATCAAATAGAAGAATCGACATCTGGTGTCAGAAAGAAGGTTCAAATCAGGGGAACATAATAGATCCTACAGTTAGAATAGAAACATCTCTGGTTCAGGCTCAAGTCGTTGACGAAGAAAAACAAACAATTTATAATCCTTGCATTTCGTACTTTAAAATGAAATATGGAGTAAGTTATATAGAAGTAATTGGATTGATGGTTGGTGCAAGAGGAATTATTTCGAAGTTTATCGAAGATTTTAGACAGAGATTTGGATTACCAAAATCATTAACTAAACAAGTGGTTATAGCAAGCATTCGTGGTTCATCCAAAATATTGCATCACCATTTATACTCCAAAAATATATAGTGTTTGAAAATCGTTTTCAAGTTATATTCAATATTTTCGGAAACATTTAGAATTGTAATAGTGTGTCCTTTGGCAAACATCGCACGATGTCAGTTGTAGAATAAAATCTACGTTCTCTCTCATTGGAAACGTTCTTGACATATATGTAGAGGTGCAGTGCAGAAATGACATCCTTTGTTTACCACATTATAAATTAAGGGAAGCGCAAGTATTCAATAGATTTTGATGAGCATAGCGAGTGAATTGTGCAATCGTATTTTGAGGGTTTTCAGTCTCGTTTCTAATGGATTTTGCTTTTATTAAGTTACTAGGAACTAAGCAATCTGCGATGCAGATGGGAATCTCTTCTTGATGAGGATGAGATGAAATCTGGCAACCGTGTGCATTTATTGTGAAGAATTTTATTTAGATATTGCCCGTTTTGGTAAAATGATTATTGGTAACAAAAAGTGACCATGTACATTAATTGTACAGAATACATTTAGGCATTGCCCGTTTGGGTATTCCGGGTGTGAACGGTCTATTCAGCTCCCCGAGTTCTTGATAAAGAGTGATTACGCATTTATAACAGGTTTGGCAGAAAATTCAGTGGGTGAAACCTGATTCTCCACTGCAATACACGTTCTGCCCAATACACGCTATTCGGCAGTATTTTTACTACATCTGGCAGTATTTATACTATTCGACAGTATTTCAACTACAATTCGCAGTTTTATATCTGCTAGGCTACAAAATAATTTTCGAAAATTCAAATTTTGAGCTATTCCCCGAAAATTATATATTTCTAAAACATAATTAAGCTTTACCCCCTGTTTACATACTGTTACCAAAATTTGCAACAAATTAAGTAGATATAATTTATTAGGACAATACAAGTGGTGGGGATTGTGATAGAGTGAGCTGCGAAAAACTTTTCTGGTTTTAAAAATGTCAAAATTGCAGCCATTGCACTTAAATATTTTATTATAATGAGTATTTTTTTATTTTATTATAATAAGTTTGCTTCCCCAAAACTGCTATTAAGGATTTTGATTCCTGAAAAAAAAATTATTCTAAAAAATCTATACTTAACCTATTTCTATTTTTATTTCCAAATACCTTTATTGAAATTCAATAAATGACTCTAAAAATGATTTTATTGAAATTTGGAGGTGTGATCTTTGCATATAAAATGGAGTTGAATCGGTTCAAAGCCATGGTTACTCATGAGGTTAGTGCGTGTTTGACCATAAGCCCCAATATATTAATCCTACCAAAATTCTGAACTAAAGTTACGGTTATCAAAGCAGCGTATGATATTGTAACTTGTGACTACGTCACACAAATAAAGCTCACATCAGGATTTCGTCATTTCGTCGATGCATCCCAGTCAAATGGGATCATGAAGGTTTTCCACAGAAATGGGATCATCCTTGTGATCATCAGCAGAGCTTGTAAGCCAGAAGCCATCAACCGTTTCAAAATAAATATTTGCATACGAAAATTCATACAAAGTAAAAACATCTTCTGCTGCTTAATATTTCGATAGTACAGATAATTTGGTGTGAGGAAATATTATAGCCATTTACTAGCCATTTAATTACGTTTTTTCAAATCAAAACTGGTGAGTGGCATGCAGGACGAAGTATATAAACGTACTACAAAATAGTTTGTATGATTTAATCGACTGTTGGAAATGTATTTTATTGGAATATTTTTCTATTTATTGCCCTTACCCATCCCCGTTGAAGTTCCAGTACATCTAGAATCTAGGATATTTTCTAATTGTTAATTCAGATCACACTGACTATTCATAACGTGCATTTTGTACTAATCTATGTTGACGGATACGCATTTAAATCATGATAACAAAGTTCGCTGTGAAATTAATGATGGTCATGAAAATAAACAATATCGTTGTTTTCTTCATTGTATAAATGGATTGAACTCGAATCCCCAACGGAACCAGAGCTCGGATTTCCCGTTGTGCTAATTTTCCGAAACAATTTGCCAAGCATTTATGGCGAAATTCTCGAGACAATTCATTCACCATCCCTAATATGGGATACACAAAACACGCTACAGTTACCCAGCTCATGCTCATAAAGGGAAAAATCAAATAAACCAGGACATGCATTCTCCCATGGAATTTGATGGACACGTAATTTCCAACCACATTAACCACCATATTAAAAATTATGAGGATAGGC
This sequence comes from Spatulosminthurus flaviceps, assembly GCA_034693705.1. NCBI lineage: Eukaryota > Metazoa > Arthropoda > Collembola > Symphypleona > Sminthuridae > Spatulosminthurus > Spatulosminthurus flaviceps. The sequence goes on along the minus strand of JAQFXU010001923.1, from coordinate 11,431 downwards.
ATGTACAAAGAAGCGTGACAGTGATTGTAATTGACATTTAATAATCGTAGCGTCCTATAAACCTTCAATCCTTCTTCAAGGCTTAGGTCACTGGACAGATTGGAGGAGTCCATCGTGAATCTACAAAAAATGTAAAATTGCTTTTACAATCAATTTTTACCAAAGTAGAAATTCCTTACCGATTTAAAAACCGAAGCCAGAAGTTGGAGCTGTTGATGTAAATCAAGAGCAAATGTTGGAATATGCAAAACACTATGGAACAATGTGTTAGCATGAAATATTCCACAGATGCCCATAAACAAATTAACCACATGGGTTTCTGAGCAATCGGTACTACGTAGGAGAGTAAGTATCGGCCATCATCCGGATTTTCAAGGAATGGGCAAATGAGGAGGAAACCAGTGAAAATGATACAAACATTAAAGGGAATTATGACCAAATCGCATCTATCCGTTCGTCGTGGAGACAACTTGTGCGAGTATCTTCCTGGAATTGAGAGGAAAAATTACAATTATTTAATAAAAATAAAAATAAAAGTACAATGTAAAATGACATGTTTATGTCTGCATATTATCGCCCAATGTCAAATAAGAATCCCGACAGACACCCATCACATGATTTTATACACAAAATTTTCATATGCTAAATTAATACTGAAGCATTTTTTACTCACTTGTAAATTCTTTATCAACTCTAATGACCTCGTTCATCAATTCCATCACTTCTTTTTTGTACAAAATCCACGTGATCATAAGCATGGCAAAACACAAATTGCCAACGGCGAACAAAACGTCAATAGCCATCGAAGATAGTTTCCTATCCTCATGAATGTAACCACGTAAGAAACTAACTCCACTGGATAAACTATAAGAAGAGAACCAAACGAAAAGCCCATACCAAAGAAAAAGCCTCCAAATATTTTTGGTCAATTTCAGTTCACATTTTAAAGGGTCGTAATCGTACGGAAAGGCGAGGTAGGCACGGGCGATTTTGAAAAAGCTTGCCAATCCTTTGTAAGTATTTTTTGTGAGCATGATTTTGAACAGTTCCGACCAAAAACGATTCTTAAATGAAGGATTTTTCTATATATAAGGAGTATATTTTCACGAAGAAGGTTTGACACTGGGGCAACTTTCTTTAGTTATTTCTCACTGATAAATGTCACCTAGAAGTCGTTTCAAAATAACTTAGGTGCCTGTATTTGTAGTAACAAATTGTAATAGCGTTATCCTTATAAAATAGGACTGTGGAGGCAAGGTGACCTCAATCATCATCATGTGTATTATCTATTGGGAAATAATTATTAGCACGTGCAGTTTAGAGAGCAAAACTATGCCGTAGCAACGTGAAACAAATAATTTTAGTCTAATAAATAATAGGCTTGGGAACCCAACGGTTCCAAATATGTATGGCAATCTCACCGTAATACATATCTGTGTAAATTCATCCAAACTTACCTGTTTGCGTCACCTGTGTGCATAGGAAATTACTTTACTTTGATATTTCGCAAAGTTATTTCAGGGTTTCGTTTATATCGCAATAATCAATGAGAGTAATTACTCGTGTAATTTGTTGGCTAAATTCAAAAATACGCTAGTTTGCAACTTTTTTCCTATATCGTGGGAAATTTTTAGCTCATTTTATAATTTAGGCCAGAGTTTCCGTTCCCTTCCTATTTATTCGAGGCATATGTATTGCGAGAGTGGAGGGTTTGCGAAGAGAGGACATAGTATTGTCCATTTATGTGTGTTAGTGCTAAATAATTTTAATTCGACCAGTAGGCATTGGGTGTAAGAAGCTCAGTGGGGAAAATGGTGACTGTTTGCCCATACAGTTACTATTGAAAATTGAATTCTAGGGCAGAGGGAGATTCCGATGTGAATCCGATTATGAATCTTTATTTTTTAACATGTGGCTTTTTATCAACAAAATATTTTCTAGTTTTGGTATAACTGTTGGTATCTTTATAGCTCGCATATTGTCTTGCTCAAACTGTATGTAGGAACTAGCAAAGCTAATCAAGTGTACATAATGTTTAGAGAAAATAACAACGCGGCATGATAATCCACTGTTTATGCAAATAAGTTTGATATTTCAAGAGGGAACTCACAATACATTATAAGTATAGGAGTTTATTATAGGGAAAACAAAAAAGTGGACTCCAGCCGTATGGATGGCTTTTTTCTAGTAATTTGTGAGTTAGAGCAAAACTATATCAATTTGAAATTTTGTTGACATAATTCATAGTCTCAATCATTAATCCATTGTCAAATAGGAAACGGCACCTGCAGTTGTGAAAGAATACATTCAAGTCACCTACACAGCTCGTGTAGGTCGCTTCCGATTTATAAATGCCCCCGTAATTGTAGCTTCCGAAATTATTCTATTTCTCTTGATTCCCAAAAATACTTCCGATATAATGCTAGCTTTTACAAGGTGATACAAAATTTGATAGTAATATTTAGATTTAAAATTTGACGGTAACTACATACTTTATATGCAAGTAAATATTTATCAAGCGATAAGTAAGCCAAGTGTAACATTACAAATCAAATGAACCACCGTGACCACGGTGATTTTCTTAATACAATAAAAACTCCCCACTTGAAATCCAAATGAACCACAAGAAAGCAACTTTCTCTTGAAATAAGCCCTTTCCCTCGCATCAGTAATCCATTCCTGGGACCAATTGATTCGAAATCTTCCGGAACATTCATGGAAATTGGATCCCAGGGCTGACATTCCAACCACTTGAAGCATACCGGCGGTGGAAACAGAAAGTAACATGACCAACATAATTGGATTTATCTCATGTCCAAATTTAATTGACACGAAGGCTCCTAAGATGGCTGCCATTAAGCACATGCATTTGTACTCAGGTATGACTAAAAACGCATAACATTCATTGTAAATTTTGCTTTCTATTTGTAGGCAGCGGTAGATATTTATGGATGCTTCCAATCTTGATCCAGTTGTTCTCAAGGGTAGATTTGTCTTTGAAAGAGGCCATACGTCACTAAATATTTTTTTGAATTTAAGCAAATTTTGAGGTCAAAAAGGTTATTCACCGTTAAAATTTATTTGCATGTATCATTTACCTGATTTGTCGAAGCCAAAACGTGCAGCAAAATAGGTAGACGTAATTTATAAGGATAATGGAAATTGTTATAGTTGGGCCGTACTGAGCTGTGAAAAATGTTTCATATAATAAAAACATTAATAAAGATGAAAAGGTTTGGTACTGGCTTGGCAAAGAACCATAGGCATAGAACTTTTGTTGAGGCCTTGCAAAGAAAAGACTAGACCATGTAATTAGGATAGTTACAATCATCAGGCTTATATATTTTATGAAAATGATCCGAGCAGTTGGCTCCGCAAATCTTCTGTTAAGGATTTTCACACCTAGAAAATACGTTGTTAAAATTTTTTCCACAAATTTTAAAAATATTAAATATTTTTCAATTACCTTTATTGAAATTCAATGATATGATTGAATTGAATAAGCAAACAACATCCTCTTTGAACAGAATGGCATTAAACTTGTTCAAAGCCATTGTCGTGTACCAAGCAATGGCCAGTGCGTGCATTACTAGGTCCCCAATATTAGTGTTGTGGAAATTCTGAACTAAAGTTACTGTTATCATGGCAGTGTAGGAGAATGTAACTAACGTCAGGAAATAGCACAAAAATAGTTTCAATCGGGAACTTGTTCCATGTAAAGTATGGTTGGAGGCATCCCAGTCAAATGGGATGGCGTAGGTTTTGCATAAAAATCCCATCATCTTTTTTATTAAAGACCATTCTGCCTCAGAAAGCATTTCGATTACTAAAGTCCTAATAATTCTGTAATTTTTGGAAAATATGAAGCAAAATCTAGGACATTGTTAACGAGGGGAGAGCTCGTTGCAAAAAAACACATGAAGCGTTCGAAATACGTATTATTAAAGCCACGAGAACATAAAGTTATGTGAATTTCTGTTGTTCCATAACTTATTTGATTCGAGGAAAAATTATTTTAATTTGATATTTTTCAATTAAAGTTAGAAATTGGAATACGAAATTTCAGTCAATGGTTTATCTTTTCATCACGATATTTAAATGAAGGAAGTTACTAAGTGGCCTAAATGGTGCTATTCAATAGAGAAAAAAGTGTTTAGCCGTTTCCAAAATTAAGGGCAGAATTTCCTCTCAAAAAGAGAGAAAATATGGGACAAATTCTAGGATATTGTTAACGAGGGGAGACCTAGTGGCAAAGTACCTATGGACGGTTGCAAAGTCGTTATAAGTAAAAATTCATGCAAATAAGCCATACTTAATATTTATTGCTGAATAGCGAGTTGAGGTAATTTGACGTGTGGAAATATTATAGTCTATTAATTTATTTTTTCTCAAATTAATACTAAGTTGGCGTGTGGGATGCAGGATGAAGTTAAAGAAGGAAGTAAATATATTTGGAGGAGTTAATTGACTGTTAAAGGCACAAAGAATTTAACTAGAATATCTAATTATTATTTCCCTTTGAGGTCAGTAAGAAACAAAAACTCAGTTATTAGGGGGATATAATGGACTATATGGCACAATGAATGAAATTGGAATATTACCAATACCATTTCCTATCTAGGTCAGCTTTAATATATCCTAGCATATCTAATTGTCAAGTTTTGTTGAAGCTCATTTATTTTATTGCAGAAACATTCGTGCAATAAGAAAATTATAGATCAATATTTCTCAATAACTGCGCACCAGAAAAAGTTATCAACGGACTATTCAATATTTTATTTGTAAATAAATCATAGTCGCTCTTCAATATAATAACTGTTATTTTAAAGAAATTTCATTTTAAGTAATATGGCTTTTATTCGCAATAATCATCAGTTAAGGTCAGCACACTTATTCTATCCACTGAGCCGGAAATTAAAATTAGCACTACTAAAACTACTGAAAAATACTTCAATAGACTCTCAAATCATTATAACGAAATTCGCTGTAAAATTAATGACGGTCATGACAATAAACAGTATCGTTGTTTTCTTCATAATATAAATAGATTGAATGCGAATACCCAAAGGAACCAGAGCTCGGATTTCCCGTGGAGCTAATTTCCCAAAACTATTGGCCAAGCATTTTTGACGGAAACCTCCTGACAATTCATTCATATTCCCTAACATTGGATACACAAAACAAGCTATAATTATCCAGTTTAGACTAAGAAAGGGAAATATCATGTAAACCAGGACAAGCATCCTCCCGTGGAATTTGATAGCCACGTAATTTGCGAAAATGTGGACTGACAGATTGAAGAACACAAGGACGGGCATATTTAAGCTTGCGTTGCAGTAGTTGTAGTTGACATTCAGCAAATGCAATGTTTTATAAACCTTTAATCCTTCTTCCAGGCTTAAGCCACTGCTTACAAATGTGGAGCCTGTGGTTGGATTCCGTACACTAGCAGATTAAAAATGTATTAACTTTTTACTGTTATTACAAAGTAAAATTGCTTATAACCGCTAAAAAATTAAATCTTACCGACTCAAAAACTGAAGCCAGAAGTTTGAGCTGTTAACATAAATGAGGAGCAAATACTGGAACATGCAAAACACTATGGTACAGTGTGTTAGCATAAAATACTCAATTAAGCCCCATGCAAGGATTACCCATTGGTTCTTAGGAATAGGTAAATGCGACAGTAGGTATCGACTATTGAGGGGATTTTCAAGGAATGGAGCAATGAAAACGAACCCATTGACGATAGTTAACACGTTGAAAGGAATTACGATCAAATCACATCCATCCGTTCTTCTTGGAGGAGCCATACGTAAATATTTTCCTTCAAGTCAAAAATATTAATTTTCTTAAACATTTTTTTGAAAAAATAAATCAATGTATTTAGGAAACATTTCTTACTTGTCAATTCTTTGTCAACTCTTATGACCTCGTTCATCAAAGCCATCACTTCTTTTTTGTACAAGATCCAGCTGAGCTCAAACAAGGCAAAACAAAAGTTGCCTATGGTGAACAAACCGTCTATTGCAAGGGAGGATAATTTCCTATCCTTATGAATGTATCCCTGTATGAAACTCATCCCACTTGACAAACTAAAACAAGAGTACCAAACAAATAGGCTGTACCAAAGTAAAAGCCTGAAAATATTTTTGGTTAATTTAAGTTCAGACTCTAGAGAGTCCCAGTCATAAGGAAAGGCGAGGAAAGTACGGCAGATTTTGAAAAACCATGCCAGTCCTTTATAAGTATTTATAGTAAGCATGATTTTGACTTTAGCTTCAACGAAAGTTGGACCTTTGATGAAGATTTTGTTTGTGAGTTGATGTGTTCGCACGTGAAGTTATGAAGGAAGTTGTGTGACCTAATTTATGCAATGGTCAAATTATAGCAATTTTAGATATTAAAATATTTTTTTTGAGATAATTTAATCTTTACTATCGTCAACTCCTATCTATTGTGAAACACCATTTGTGATATGAGAGAATGAATACTAAAATTGTATATCATTAGGCATATAGCACTCGGTCCACAGCCACCATCATAAACAGCTTAGGGATTACAATTAACTACTTTTAAGTGAAAATTGCGAAATGATTAGAAAGCATACGAATCCCATAAATATGTACGGAAAAAATTTGCTAATAAGGTACCTCTAAAAACAAATTAATGTCAAATTATGAGTCCAATGAAATAGTCGAAGTTAAGTAGGCATAATTATGTAAGAATCATTTGGTCAATAGTATATTTACTACACAAAATACTCATACTGAATTTATACAGTAAGTAACTGCTAAGCTAAATTTCCTAAGCAGCACTTGCGTATATTTCATTCATTTCATTTCATTTTGCCTTTATTTACGTGGTATTCAGCTCAATGAGGCTGTATGGTCTCCCATCAGTAAGCTAACAATGGTACCTTTTTTCATGCACCACTCGGATTTCAATGATCAAGGACTCTTTGAAAAGGTCTTTTTAAGTTTATTGCGTATGTATTCTGAAAGTCGTCTTCTGAAGGGACGTTTTGTATCGTTGCTACGTCGTTTGTTTTAAAGAACGCTTCCATAATATTAGCACTGCTTGATGTAACTTGCGTAATTGTTATTTGGAGCCCATGAATAACCAAAAATAATTTTTAAGTCAATAACTTGAAATTAAAAGTGATATATTTTGCAGAACCAAAATCATAGGGTTCATAGACTACAATGCTCCGTTGCAGTGATGTTGTATTTATACAAGAGTGAAATCATGTAGTTTGCCTGTAATATTTAATTGTTTTGCTAATTGTTTTAATAATTTATTAAACCAATAGTAAGTTGTCAATATATAGCATATATTTATAGATACAATTGGTGGTAGAAGTGGTCGCAAGAGCTGTGACAGACAGGGTAATCTATTATTAACAGATTTTTAAAATTCCAATCCATTGCAACCTGAGACTCATTTAGCAAGAAATTTAAATCTCTCACATTACAGCATGACCACTTCATCTAACTGACACTAAATTCTGTCGTGTTTTAAATTTACTTTGTGCTAGTAAAACTTTATACTTCTGACCTTAACACGAAAAAATGTTTTGGATACTGCTGATCCACTTTCCGTTTGAATGCCGGTGCTTTTACTTTTCTAAAAAGAAATCATAATGGTCATATCTCCACTGATTTTCCGTCCCATCTAGCCCATGGGCGCTGTTGTTGTTATTATTCTGATGTTCGATTGCATATATATCTTGTATAGTATATTTATACCTTTCGTTCCATGTCCCTACCTATTCTTTACGCCATTATGTCCTTCTTTCACAATATAAACATCTTATTTCCCAAATCTCAATGAATGTTTAACATCCCTGGTTTTGTTACCTCTCCACTTTGTATATCGTACAATATTCATATATTGAAACGTGATAGACACAAATTTTTATTCTGCCCTCGTATATATTTTTGCTCACAAATAAAAACATGAATTTATCTTTATATTCCCTCGAATAATAACAAATTCACATATTTACTCATACCAAACATACAAACAGTATGACAATAATGTACGTAGCAATTGTACCAAGGCCGTTTAGTTCACAAATTTCTCTCTAAATTCAAATTATTTGTATTGTTTTCCCATGATGTATGGACCCTTAGTTATGTAAATTTTAAATTAGTAACAAAATAGTAAAATAGTCTCTTTCACAAACACTCTCTCCCTCACGCGTACATCACTTGCTTCAGAGAAGTGTACACTGATGGTTGGGGTCTCTATTCCTTCATTCGTGTTTTGCTCTCTATTGCGGTAGATATGGACAGGCCTATTTTACAATGATGCTTTTTAACTTCTGTAAATTCTTTTCCCGTGAAAAGGGTAAAAATATCCAGAATGAAATTTTTTTCGAAATTTTATGACATTTTATTGGTAGAGCAAATATGATCCTACTCCTCTTTATCATGACAACCGCGGATTATTCACAAAATTATTTAAGCGCGAAATTTAAAAAAACTACGGTCGCTTTCATTGAATCAGAAGGGATTATTCTGAACTGGTGACGAGCGGAGTTGAACGGTTTTCCAAATAAAATGAGAACAGTGGGCTTCCCTTTTTATGTATTTGGTTCACCAGTCTTTGTGATTGTTCGTCGATAGCCTGCGACAATACATCAGTCTCAGCCAACATATTATCCATATTGTCTAGTTTGTTCGCGTGGGCCCAGGAATGAAGTTCCTCAAGGAACGCAGCGAGGATGAGTTGATTCTCCTCTTGAGTAAATTACATTGGAGTATTTTCCTCACTCGCACTGCCACCATCCGCGGAATTCAGGGGAGATGAATTAATCTGGAGGTTTTGGTGGGGTTCCGGAATAATATTTTGATTTGATGTCGTGGAGGTGTCCATCAGCTGAATCTGGCTAGAATCATGGGACGTCCCGACTCCCACATCTTCCGCAGGTGGAGTTAAATCAACTTTCCAGTACAATCCCCGGAAAGGTCAACGATCACCATTTCTAGTTGTCATCCTAATAAACAAATAATGTGTAATATTATTTACAGGTAGATTTCATATTAGATTATTAATTACCTACTACAAGATTATATTTATCCCTTGCTCATACTTATCTCTTAAGGTAAACACAAGGTGAATGGATGTGAATGAGTTGAGAGAGTGAGATGGAAGAGCTAGAATGGGAGAGTGAGTGAGATTATGGCCTTTTTATACAGAATGAGGAGGACAGTGGAAGTCGCTCCACTCTCTCTCACTCTCACTGTCGACCTCACTCTCACTCTCTCACTCTAGAACCCTATATCTACTCAAAATCGTCGATCTCGATCGTCTCATAGACCTCACTTTTTGGGGAGTCGACTCAAACATCGGAGGGTGTTACTTCCTCACCTCGTGGTAATCTTCAGGGAAGATAAAGTTCCCGTGGCTTAATTGTCACTGCTTAGTAACTTTTTGCAACACGCACGATTAAGTCAATGATGTTCGACTGCACTTATCAAAACTAAGATAGCCACCCTTGGAAACATTACATAAGCTATGGGAAACAAAGCCACAACAAATAAATTTGTATCCCGCTACCATGATTATTTTAGCTTATTAGAAATCACCCATCCTTTTGATTTCATTAGAAAAGGAGCTCTTCCTTTTGCGCCTCCAAATCTTGGAAATGATAATGCTTGTCTACAAAATATATTCGGTTAATTTGTTATTGCGTTCCATTCAATCACTTCACACTTACATTATTAGGTTCTTGTTGTACAGATCTATACATTTTTGTGTCAGAAAACAAAAATGTTTGTAAAAACATTGGCAACACGGAAAAAAGAACTTAAATACCACATCACACAAAAAATCTTAGGATTAAAATAAAATTATTAATCGACGTGCTCATGGACAAAATACTTAATGTTGACGCTTATACAAGCTTGCAATAATCAATCAAACAAGCGACAAAAAATGTAAGTAACTTGGAAAAAGCAAGCTTCAATCTTTAACTGAATTGTTGTTTCCTTTTTAAGCAGGAAAATTAAATATAAATTCGCAGTTTACACCTGTGAGAGTCCACCAGGTGTTTACTTTGTTGCAAACTTTTAATCGAAAGAAAATGAAGAAATTGTTTTGAAGGGGCTGCCTGGAATAGTTCGTCACAGTAAATATAGATGCTAACATGAGGTAAATCTAATACCTTACATTACAGATATAAAGCCAAACATTAGGTACATACAAAATAGTTCATTATATTGCATATAAAAGCTCATATTAGGTACATATAAAACCTTATATTAGGTACATATAAAACCTTACATTAGGTACGCACAAAATATTCCATTAAGTACATATAAAACCTAACATTGCTTACATATAACGCCTGCAGTACGTTAAAATAAAACTAAGGGTCGGTACGGATCAGATATATCCGATCGGATGCGGATAGGATAAAAATTCGGATAGGATAAAACGGCCTTTTATCCGATCCGAAATTTTACGGATAGGATAGGATAATTTTTTAATTTTATCCTAAAATTTCGGATAGGATAGGATAAATTTGGAATTTTATCGGCACGGATAGGATAAGAAATCAGTATATCCGTCGGATATCCGGCGGATAAGATACATCTTGAATTATTTTCAAAATAAGTTAAATTTAGCCAAAATTAGAGCATAAGTATTCAGCGGCAGATAAATTGGGATTTGATTTGAGTCAAACGAGCGATGACGTAGCAAACCACTTCTCTTTCAAATCAAATATACTTTTTTTTATCGAAATTTACTTTGAATTATGTTGACAATCCGACAATTCCAACTCATGTTTGAAAAATATTTAAAGGATTCATTTTTATTATTACTGTTCAGATGAAATTTGTAAACGTTATCTTCAACCTATAGGATGACATTCATGTTACGCACTGATATTAACACTAGAACCCGCAGGTGAGTGCGTGTGGGGGTTAATGTTCCAGTGGAAATCAAGGCTCAGGTCGTCAGCACACGAAATTGTGCCGCTGATCCTAAAATAATGGCTTTTTGTATAGTTATTTGCATTTGTTGCATTAAAAAATCCATTGAAAATAATACAGCTTTAATTAAATGTACGATTTGCATTTTCCGCAAAGATGAAATTTTACAGAGATGCAAATTAGCGCTTTGTTTTTTTGATGTTGGGAATTAATTTTTTATTTCATGGGGTTATTTTCCTATATGTGGCGAATTTTTTCAACAACTCGGTGACTTATGCTATTGAGTTGCTTAAATATCATTAGCCAAAATAAATACAAATCTGATACAAAATCAGACGAGTTTAATACAATATTTAGTATGATATAGGTTGCTTAAATGTCACACATTGAGCAAACCGAACATTATTCATCAGCAAGCCTTGATTTAGCATGCGAATTGATGTCCATGGTTTTCCGCTATGGAACATGTTTGTGTCCAGGTGAATTTG